>VWZZ01007292.1:24007-54246 GCA_013399095.1 Psophia crepitans | reverse complement strand
TTGGAACTAGATGATCTTTGAGGTGCCTTCCAACCCAAACCATTCTATGATTCTGTGATTTTCTGATTTAGATCCATAATCTGTAAATAGCTGCACACTTAATTCTGCAGCATGGTATGAATTAAATGTTTGCTTGTGTTCTGCAGGGTTTGGAGCCGTATCTTGCATAGTGCTTAAATTTGTCGCTGGCATGTTAAGACCACGATATTCTAATGTACGTGTCCTGAATTATATAATACTACTGAGCACCCTTTCTAATTTTCTTAATGCTGTGAGTCATTCGGCTTCTGGGCATTAGTTAAGTTGTTACATAGATGATTTCCCTCATAATTGTAGACAGTTTTGCTGCCTTGTTTTTCTTTTTTTCGTTGGCAAACAGGATTGTTTCACTAGTGGTAATAGAGTTGCCTGTTGCTATTGCGAGTTTAGCCAGCTGTGAAGCTGCACTTACGTTTGTTATTACCCTGCACTTGGTTATGAAATGCAGCCTATTAATTATTTTGCTAAAATGTAGTCGGTGGGCCCAATCCTGGGCGCATTCCACTCTCTCCTGCCGCTTTACATTTCCGTTCTCTCTAATGGCAGTTCAGGCTGTTTCTTTAGGTCTATGCGTAATTTCCCTTGGCTGTTACTGCCTGTTCCTTCTAGATACTTCAGTCAGTATTTTCCAATGTTGATCAAACTCAGGTTTCTGCTTAGGAGCTGTCATTGTCTTATTTCCCTCCTCAATGCTATAGTTGAACATTGAGCTGTACAGGGGTGGAGGTCAGGGGTGCAACACTTCTGATTCACCGTGGAGCAGCTTTCCAGAATAATACCCATCTTTAAGCATTAAAATATTTGACCCGTAACCTGCCTCGGTTGCTGCATTTGACATAATAGCTCCATTTGGATTTTTTTTTTCCTTTGGCTCTGATTGGTATTGCAGTGGACTTGTTGGGAAGTTAATAGCTATCATGACAATTTTTATTTTCTAAATGAAACAATGCCCCCTGGTGCTCTAGGATTCGAGAGGTCTGATTTTACATTCAAAATAAAAATAAAACCAAATAAAATCTTTTCAGACAGATACTTCTTGTCCCTAAATCTGCCAGCTACCACTCAAATGCTGTCACTGTCACTCACAGGGGATGGGCAAGAACACTGTCAGCACTGAGCAACAAAGAGAAGTCACAAGGAGAGTAACGGGGCATAAAAGCACACTTGAAAAGAGACACACGCCGGTTAGGCAGGGTAAAAGCAAATTACTGAAGAGAAAAATAAAATGAAAGGGTCAAGACAAGAAACAGTCTAATGAAAGGAACAGTTAGAGAAAAGTAAAATTAAAACTGTCTGCTTAATGAAATGTAAAATCTAGTAGTGATAGAGAAGAAGCAATAATATTAAAAAATGGAAGTACTTTTTTATAAAAAGATTGAATTTAATAAAGGTATTACAGAAGAAAAGGACAAAGAGGGTAAGTGTGAAAAATATGCAATCAAGAGTATTAAATTAAGATGGCAAATCTGGAAAGGAAGAGAATATAGAAGGTTTATATTGAGTGCACGAATACTACAGAAATTGGCACAATAAATGTCATTTGATATTTTCTGTGCGCTAACAAAATAGATTATCAATGCGGAAATTTAAACCAAAATCCCTCCAGAGTAAAAATAGAAGCAAAGCTGATAAGCAATGAAATGAAACAGTTGATCTCTCTTCAGCTAAGCCTGTCACTGGCATTTGATTCTTTAAAAATGAAGATGCTAAGTTACAAAACAATTCCTGATAGGGACGGCACGCATGTGAAGCAGGAGAACGTGGCTTGTCCTGTTTGCAGAGAGCAGGCTCCAGCGCAGGGTGCCTTCTCGCAGCCTGGCGGCTGGTGGGAGCCTCAGCTCTTGAAGACCAATCGATAGAGCAGAGACTGCCATGAATCACCGTCTCCGATGGAGCGCGGGGCTGTGAACACTACTAGAGCTACCTGTAAAGCCAAAAGTGACAGAAAAAATGAAGGCAGAAGAAAGGCAAAGGAAACCACCCCACTGGTGCAGCCACAAGATGTGTTAACAACCTATGCTCTCAGTTTCGGTGTTTTTCAGTTGCAGACAAGGATAAAATAACACCGCTCGGAAGCAGGGATGTCTGAAAATGGCTTTAGGTAGCTTTATGTTCCCACAGTCCTGGAGCAGCAATGAGTCAGTCAAGTCCCTCACTGTAAGCTGGAATACCCTGAAGGCTGCTCTAAATCATTCTGGCTGCCAGTGACCCTGCAACAGCTGAGAGAGGGGTTGCAGGGGCATAGCAGAGTCTTGGCTGTACTTCTCTTCCTTTGGCCACGTCCTCTGACCCAGCCAGAGGAGCTGTTGGGAGGGTGGTAAGGGGGAATTGGGGGAGAAGAAGAGAAGGGAAAGCACAGAACCAGCCATGATGCCTGTTCTGCTGGAAGACCCCTGCTTCTGATGTGGCTGGCAGGGGTCCAGCAGCTGACTGGGGTGGAAACTGATCCCAGCACAGGCAAGAGAAGTTCTGTGGCTGGGCAATGGCCAGGTGCAGTGATAGGGTTTCTTTTTAAAAATCTGCTTTTTGGAGAGTTCTTCAGATGCAGAGAGTCCCTTTTCCCTGGAAGTCTCACTGTGGTGGTGACTGGTGTGTAGGTCCTACACGCTGACAGCTGGTCACGTTCTGTGACCACTGCGGTCAGTTTTGTTAGTGTACCAGTGTTAATCAGATGTTATCCCTTGCCCAGTGCCATTTGGCCTAGCAATAGCAATATTGAAATGAATGCTGCTGTGTGGATTTATACCATAGAGTCTAGCTCATTATTTTCATTTGGCTTTTATTTACCTGCTCTTACAAGCCAAATTCATATCCGCATTGGGAGAAAAAGATGAGACTGTGATTTTTTTTCCTTTTTTTCTTTTAAGAGGAAAATTCTAAAGAATATAAATACCAAATATCAGCAATAATTTTTTGTTCAATACTCCTACCTCCAGGTATTTATGGTTTGGATTTGGATGGTCTGATCCTGTTGTCATTCACCCTGTATGTGATGGAAGTTGCAGTTAAGAGTGTGATGTGTTTCCAAACTCTTCCGTAAATGCCCTGATCTTGCTACTTCAGTGTGAGCAAAATGTTTGGGGCTTAGAAAAAGATCATTACACTTTCCAAGTCACATGGCATACATTCTGAAACCTTCCTTTTTTCCCACTAAGCAGTGAACAGCCCAACCTTACTAGTGGGTAGCCATCAGAACTGGAATGCTATCGAACTGGTTAGTAATAACAGGCTATTGAGTGGGCTGATGGAGGAGATCCTGGGGCAGAGGAAAACTGATTATCCCTTTTAATAGCTCCTTAAAAGCCGTTCCCAAAATTTCATTTTCGGTCAACTGGAAATTCCATGAGGTGCAACAGAAGTAGAGTGATTCGTCTAAGTTCTGAGCAAGACCGTTGGTCCTATAAGTAGTAGCCGTCTCCTGTCTTGCATATCTCTGCAGCTATGCAGAGACATAAGCGTTGCCTGCACATCCAATGCAAGGGATGTAGTTTATACTTCCAGATCTATTTTAGTAGAAGTGAAAGGAGGTACCTCCCCCACTGACTAAACCTCTGTGAAGGTCACAGACATTCAGCCACTCACTGCCTCTAGTTACCTGAGGCAGAAGGATACGATCCCTTGACCAGCAAATGGTAGAAGAAGGACAGTTTGTACCCACAGGTGCGGTGCGCATGGGAGGGAGCACAGATGATAGAATCCAGAACTAAATGTAATGCCGTTGATACTGTAGCTTACAATACCTTGGCTTTTTCTGATAATTTAGAACAGAAGCTTTTAAAGGAAAAAAGAAAGATGTATGTGTTGGTTGGCTGTATGTCAACACTGGTTGACACAAGTCAGCAGGTGAGGACTAGGTCTTCAGGGTGTACATTCATTTAGCTCAGTTGATGCCAGGAGAGCTGTGTCAGTCTGCAGTACTTTAAACTCTGTCCCAAGGACACCCGGTACCATCGGCGGGAACCTCGTATATGGGATCAGTGGAGTTCCTTGGAAAGGATTCAGTGCTTGCCTGCCAGGAGCTACAGCACCAGCAGTGGTCCTGAAGATCTAGTTCTGCCAGTAGAGACACAAAACCTCTGTCTGTTGCCTTTAATCACAACTGAGGGGAATAGAATAGAATAGAATAGAATAGAATCATTAAGGTTGGAAGTGACCTCAAGGATCATCTAGTCCAACCATCCCCCCACCACCTATTCCCCACTAAACCACGTCCCTAAGTACCATATCTAACCTTTCCTTAAACACCCTCAGGGATGGTGACTCCACCACCTCCCTGGGCAACCCGTTCCAATGCCCGACCACCCTTTCAGAGAAGAATTTTCTCCTCATCTCCAACCTGAACCTTCCCTGGCGCAACTTGCAGCCATTTCCCCTTGTCCTGTCACTAGTTATCTGCGAGAAGAGGCCAACCCCCAGCTCACCACAACTTCCTTTCAGGTAGTTGTAAAGGGCAATAAGGTCTGCCCTGAGCCTCCTCTTCTCCGGACTAAACAAGCCTAGTTCCTTCAGCCGCTCCTCATAAGACCTGTGCTCCAGCCCCTTCACCAGTTTCGTTGCCCTTCTCTGGACACGCTCCAGGGCTTCGATGTCTTTCTTGTGGTGAGGGGCCCAAAACTGGACACAGTACTCGAGGTGCGGCCTCACCAGGGCTGAGTACAGGGGGACAATCACCTCCCTGTTCCTGCTGGCTACACTATTCCTGATACAGGCCAGGATGCCGTTGGCCTTCTTGGCCACCTGGGCACACTGCCGGCTCATGTCCAGGCGAGCATCAATCAGCACTCCCAGGTCCTTTTCCTCTACACAGCTTTCCAGCCACCCCGCCCCCAGCCTGTAGCGCTGCCTGGGGTTGTTGTGGCCAAAGTGCAGGACCCGGCACTTTGCCACATTAAACCTCATCCCGTTGGCCTCTGCCCAGCGATCCAACCTGTCCAGGTCCCTCTGCAGAGCCATCCTACCCTCCGGCAGATCGACACTTCCCCCCAACTTGGTGTCGTTGCAAACTTACTGAGGGTGCACTCAATTCCCTCATCCAAATCATCAACAAAGATGTTGAAGAGGATGGGCCCCAGCACCGGAAACAGGGAAAGCTGTTTCATGTTATCTTCGAGTCTGAAAACTGCTAACATCCCAAAATACTGAAGATCACCGTATTCTGTGGGATTTGCCTGCTGCTGTCTCCTCCCTGGCCTTTTTAGGTAGGGCAGATTGCGGCAATTAATGCTGGCATGTGCGAGCTTGTGCCAGAGTCCTACCTGTGTCCATGCAAACACAAAGACTTTCCCATAGTGGTGAGCATTTCATACCACCCACAGTATTGTCTGAAAAATACCTATCACTTCTCCAGGTTGAGAAGTCACTGCAGCTCATTCTGGTTCACAAAACAGAGGAACGTTTACAGTAGCTTGGGGGAAGTGATGAAAACTGGATATTCTCTGCACTCCCAATTAATGCATAGAGAATACTTCCAGTTGTATTCCTTTGCATGGGAGAGCCCACTGAGCAGGTATCTTTGATTTAGCAGCAGGATGGAGCTGAAATCATGTCCTGACATCCAAGCATTTTGGATTAATAGCTTAATTTTTCCTTGAGGATTGATGGCTTAGTCTGTCATTTATTTGTTTGAGATATTTTACGATCTGATGATTTCTCCTCACATATTTTAGTCAGGCATAATATGTATCATTGTTGCTTTATGTTTTCTATTACTGGGAATTAATTTTTCACACAGTACCTTCATTTAATTATATAATACAATCACATGTGCATTTTGCATGAATAGGAAGAATCTGTTTTAATTTAGCCATTATATATTTTGCTATCTTGGGTTTTCCAGTTAAAATTCCCAAGTTTTTTGGTTTAGCATAACAATAGTCATATTCATTGCTTCTTACGTTGTAACAAAAGCACTCAGATGTCAGCTCATAGATTGACATAATCAGTTTTGTCTCTTAATTAGAAAAGAGAATAAAGCTGTTTAGGGGTGTCAATAAAATGACAGATGTATCATTAGCAGAAAGCTACATTGGATCAGAATGGTGCAAATGCTTGGAATTGAAATGTTAAAATTTTTTACGATAACCTTTCATTTCTATTTTCATTTTCTTAGGATTTTTTTTTCTATTTGAAAAATAATAAAACTAAAGGTGCATAATACAGCATATAAATGGAATCATTATTGGTGATGGAGGACTTAAATTTCTTCTGTAAAGACTTGAGTTTATAACCAAAGTAGAGCTGTAGCTAGGAAAACTTGTTACTTGGGATTCCTGCCTACCCTCAAAACAAAATTCAGCATGGCCAATGCACCCTTTGGCCATGCTTTTGATGCACTCCTTGTCATCTCCATGATGTCACCAATTGATTATGAACAACAGGACAGTGTGTAGATTTTAATGGAAAGTTCAGGACACACCCCGTACTTGACTTCTTGGTGCAGCACATGACCTGAAATCTTTTCACAGTTAGTCTGAGTAGTCAGGCTAGTATTGACTTGAGTGAGTCCATCCTTTGCATGTTTCTCTGTCAGTTTATGATGCTGTTGATATCCACCCTTTGGTATAACAGAAATCCATTGTACTTTGTGTAAGACACAGTGGCCTTCAGTTGGAACAAATAAAAATTGCAGAATCTGCCTGAATTCCAAATACTCAGGTACTGGGACAATGGGAAGTACATGCTTTGGGATTCAGGCATACAGATGGGAGTAAGATTGCAAACTGCACCTGTGATCTATCTGAGGTGGCTCATCCCAGCAGGGTCTGATGTCCAGGGCATCTCTTATCAACTTTACTGGCAACCTGAGCTGGAGGATTTTCAGATTTCCTATAGATCAAACTGTCCTCTGGCATGCAATAGTAAGGTCCTTCAAGGAAGAAATCTGGCCTGTTTTTTCTATTCAGCATCAGTCATGTAACAAAATTTGAGGTGCAGTGAGCTATCTGCAGGGTCAAGTAGCCAGCCACATGAGAGAGCACCCTTGAGTGTAGTCTAACACACCCACACGTATGGCTTTCTGTACCAGGTAAGTGGCTGCCTAGGAAGCATTTCAGCAAGGGGAATGACAAATGGGGGAGCCACCTGCCCGGAGTCCCAAGTTTGCATCCATTTCTGCACAGTGATATTAACATGGATGAGGTGTCCTGAATCTTTGTCTCTTTCTCTGGCTGCATCCATTTTCTTTTCGTTAGAACCTGTAAAGCTCATTATCTTCCCAACAGAAATGTTCTAAACTTTTAAGATTTCAGGAAGGTTTGACACTTCCATGAACTTTGTGTCCAATGTATAGACAACTGCCTCATCTGCTGTTTGGGATTCAGCATTTAATTATGTGATGCTTCAAAACAGGTGTAATAGTGCTAACTTGGAATAGTTGGTTGGAAAATATTGAACATTTATGTAATAAAATTTCTAGTTTTCCAATTCAAACCTTTTTTTTTTTTACTTGACAGAAAATGGCAATTACTGTTTCTTGTGCCAGGGGCACCTTTGAACCAAAGTAGGAAATTACTTAGTCGCCAAGCCAAGCAGCTCCAGTACTGGCACGATCCAAGGTGAGCACTCCACCATGGTGCACAGGGGGGGTTTTCGAACTGGGGGAAAGAAGCCCTTAGGGAGTGTGAGTGACCCCGGCAGGCAAGCAGGGCATGGTGCAGCAGTTTGTGCCGAAGGGTGCACAGGAAGGGTGCTGAAGCTCTGCTGGCTTGACCAGGGTGCATTGGTATCCGCCCAGCAGAAAGCCATGACCTCTCCAAGCTGTGCACCCACCACAACTGACAGAGCTCCCCAGACAGAGCTCTGGTGGGATGATGCTGCCACCCAGGTGCCAGGCTGCAGGGTGTACCCTGCTTTTACACCAGCACTGCGCACACCTGAGGGAGGTGTGCCCAGGTGGAGGAACTCCTCCGCTTGGTGACAGAGCTCCGGGAGGAGGTGAGTAGGTTGAGGAGTATCAGGGAGTGCGAGAGAGACTGACTGCTGGAATCACACCCTGCCTTCTCTAGGACATGCCCCACAGGCAGGCAGGACACATGGTATGGAGGATGCCCTCTCCTCTCTTCGCATGGCTGAACACAGTAGCTTAAGGGGTACTGGGCAATGGCAACAAGCTCCTGCCCAGTGCAGCACACGTGTCTGCCCTGTGACTACTCCACCTTCCCAGGTACCCTGGCATAACAGGTATGAGGCTCTGCAAGTAACCAAACAATAAGGAGGACAATGGTTCATCTAGCTTGGAGGTGTCACCAAAGTTAAGTTGGCCTATACCCTGTGCCAAAATTGCTTCCATAAAGAAAAAAAGGTGGGTCGTTATCATAGGAGACTCCCTTCTGAAGGGAACAGAAGGCCCAATATGCAGACCGGACCCACTTCTTAGGGAAGTTTGCTGCCTCCCTGAGCCCCAGTTTAAAGATGTGAAGAGAAAGCTTCCTACCCTGGTATGGCCCTCAGATTGCTATCTGTTACTGATTTTTCAGGTAGTCAGTGATGAAGTTGCAACAAGAAGTCTGAGGGCAGTCAAGAGAGGCTTCAAGGCCTTGCAGTGACTGGTTAAGGGATCAGAAGCACAAGCAGTGTTCTCTTCTACCCTTCCAGTTGCAGGGAATGATGAGGGAAGAAACAGGAAGAGCCAGCAGATTTGGGGTTTTTGATTACGAGTCAGTCTACATGACACCAGACCTGCTGGCAACAGACCTGTCTCAAAGAGTGAAAAGGATCTTTGCAGAGCAAAAGATCATCGAATGAACTTTAAACTAGATTTGAAGGTGGAAAGGGATAAAACCAGGCTTGCTAGAGATAAGCCGGGGTGTGGCACGCCAATGTTTGAGGGATGGTGTGCTAGCGAGACCCTTCAGTCTGCCATCTCAGTGGAGGTAGGAAATGGAAAGCCATGTGGCAGCAAAGACACGAAATTTACTGATGTTAGAAACCACACAAGCACTTGAGAATGGTCACATAGGAATTAGGGCTTCGCCCTCCCAAAAAAAGGTAGCAAGATCAGTAACTGAATTGAAGTGCATCTACACCAATACACACAGCATGGGCAACAAACAGGAGGTGCTGGAGGCCACTGTGCAGCAGGAAAGCTGTGATATAGTTGCCATCACGGAAACATGGTGGGATGACTCCCACAACTGGAGTGCTGCCATGGATGGCCACAACTCTTCAGGACAGATAGGCAAGGAAGGAGAGGCGGTGGGGTAGCCCTGTATGTTAGGGAGCCTTTTGATTGTCTAATGCTTGATGGTGATCATGATAGGGTTGAGTGTTTATGGATAAGAATGAGGGGGAAAGCCACCAAGGCAGGTATCATGGTCGGAGCGTGTTACAGATTGCCCAACTAGGATGAAGAGACAGACAAAATATTCTATAAGCAACTGGGAGAAGTTTCACAATCAGTAATCTTTGTTCTTGTGGGGAACTTCAATTTACCAGATGTCTGCTAGAAATACAATACGGCAGAGAGGAAACAGTCTAGGAGGTTCCTGGAGTGCATAGAAGATAACTTCCTGGCACAGCTAGTGAGGGAGCCAACTAGGGAAGATGCCCTGCTGGACCTGTTGTTTGCAAACAGAGAAATACTTGTGAGGGTTATGATAATTGGAGGCCATCTTGAGCATAGCATGCACAACAGGATAAGAGTTTTCAATTCACAGAAAAGTAAAGAGGGAGGGCAGCAGAACTGCTATCTAGGACTTATGGAGGGCAGACTTCGGCTTGTTTAGGAGCCTGGTTGACAAAGTCCCTTGGGGGACAGTTCTGAAGGGCAGAGGAGTCCAGGAAGCCTGAACATTCTTCAAGAAGGAAATCTTAACGCTGGAACAGTCTGTCCTCATGTGCCAAAAGACAGGCTGGCAGGAAAGAAGATTGATCTGGCTGAACAGAGAGCTTTGGCTGGAACTCAGGAAAAAACGGAGAGTTTATGACCTTTCAAAGAACGGGAAGGCAACTCAGAAGGACTACAAGGATGTTGTGAGGTTATGCAGGGAGAAAATTAGAAGGACCAAAGCCCAACTAGAACTTAATCTGGCTACTGCCATAAAAGACGGTAAAAAATGTTTCCATAAATGCATCAGCAACAAAAGGAGGGCTAAGGGGAATCTCCATCCTTTATTGGATGCAGGGGAAAGCATAGTGACAAAGATTGAGGAAAAGGCTGAAGTACTTAATGCCTTCTTTGCCTCAGTCTTTAATAATAAACCCAGTTGTTCTTGGGGTACCCAGCCACCTAAGCTGGAAGACAGGGATGGGGAGCAGAATGAAGCCCCCATAATCCAAGGATAAATGGTTAGGGACCTGCTACACAAGTCTCTGGGGCCAGATGGGATCCACCTAAGGGTACAGAGGGAGCTGGTGGAAATGCTTACCAACCACTCCATCATTTATCAGCAGTCCTGGCTGACTGAGGAGGTCCCAATTGACTGGAGGGTAGAACATGTGACACCCATCTACAAGAAAGGCCGGAAGGAGGATCCAGACTGTCAGTCTGACCTCAGTGCCAGGGAAGGTTGTGGAACAGACCATCTTTAGTGTCATCACACAGCACGTACAGTACAACCAGGTGATCAGGACCAGTCAGCATGGGTTTATGAATGGCAGGTCCTGCTTGGCTAACCTGATCTCCTTCTATGACAAGATGACCTGCTTAGTGGATGTGGGAAAGGCTGTGGATATTGTCTACCTGGACTTGAGTAAAGCCTTTGACACCATTTCCCACAGCATTCTCCTGAAGAAACTGGCTGCCCATGGTTTGGGTGGGTGTACTGTTTGCTGCGTTAAAAACTGGATGGATGGCCGGGCCCAAAGAGTTGTGGTGAATGGAGTGAAATCCAGTTGGCGGCCAGTCACAGGTTGTGTTCCCCAAGGCTCAGTACTGAGGCCAGTTCTGTTTAATGTCTTTATCAATGGTTTGGATGAGGGGATCGAGTGCACCTTCAGCAAGCTCTCAGATGACACCAAGTTGAGTGGGAGTGTTTATCTGCTGGAGGGTAGAAAGGCTCTACAGAGGGATCTGGACAGCCTGGATCAATGGGCTGAGGCCAATTATATGGGGTTCAACAACATTCAGTACCAGGTCCTGTACTTCAGTCACAACAACCCCATGCAGCTCTACAGGCTTGGAGAAGAGTGGCTGGAAAGCTGCCCGATGGAAAAGCACCTAAGGGTGTTNACATTGAGGTGCTGGGGCGTTTCCAAAGGGCAACAAAACTGGTGAAGGGTCTAGAGAAACAGGTCTTACAAGGAGCAGCTGAGGGAACTGGGGTTGTTCAGCCTGGAGAAAAGGAGGCTGAGGGGAGACCTTATCACGTTCTACAGCTACAGGAGGTTGTAGCCAGGTCGGTGCTAGTTTCTCCTCCCAAGTAGCAAGCAACAGGACAAGAGGAAATGGCCTCAGGTTGCACCAGGGGAGGTGTAGATTGCATATTAGGAAAAAATTCTTCTTTGAAAGGGTTGTCAAGCACTGGAACAGGCTGCCCCGGGATGTGGCTGTCACCATCCCTGGAGGTATTTAAAAGACATGTAGATGTGGTGCTTAGGGACATGGTTTAGTGGTGGACTTTGCAGTGCTAGGTTAACGGTTGGACTCAATGAGATCTGAATGGTCTTTTCCAACCTAAACAATTCTATGATTCTCTGAAATTATACAATTGGGCAGTATCTGTTTTTGAAAAAAAAATCCACAACCCACAAAAGGGACAATATATTTCAGTAAATCTACAACAGGCAAGCCTTGGACTCTTCAGAAAGATGATCCTTTCATAACCCAAGTATTATTTTTTTGCAGGAAACAACCTAGGAAAACAATGAAACCAATATTCATTTGCAATTGTAATGTCTCTGATTACAGTCCCCAAGTTGACATTTACTCAATTTAATTAAAAAAATTGAGAATTGTATTTGTATTTTCTACTCCCATCTTTCACAGCAGAGGGATTTAAAACATGTTCAGCCCTATAATGTCCCACTTACTGTTCCATCTTACCATCTTCGATTAATAATATTTTACTTTCTGTGACTGCAGAATGAAGATGTATTCTTGATTTACCTAAAACTGGAATTAGTTAGGTTACCTAAAACCGACAAGAATGCTGGACATTCCAGAGAACTCACTCAAAGAGAAGGACAGGAGCTTCTTTTAGGTTTAACCTTTATGCCCCGGAGCACAAGAGGGTTTACATAAATATTTAAGAAAGGCAACCGCAGACCAATTAAGAAATATTTTTTCCCAAGCATCAAACGATTGTTTTCAGGCAATACACTGAAGCTCTTAAATTAATACGTGTTACATCTGTTACAGGCTCAGCAGAGCGTTAGGCTCAGGAGAGGGAAAAGCAGGTGAGAGCACCCCAGGGGGAGGCCAGGCAGAGGTTGCCTGTGAGATGCATGACCCATCGCCCAGCTCACAGGGTTTCTGCGTGGACTGCGGGTGTCTGGAGGCTGCTCCGCAAATCCACCCAAGAAGGAGAGGGCACAACCGTCCCTCTCCTCAGTCCTTTCAGCATCCTAGGAAAAGCTATGGGCACGCTGAGAAGGCTGTGGCTGTCTTCATTCTGGTATTTGCTAAATAAAATTGAGGAGCAGCTGTTTTGTGGGAAATATAGTTAAGATTATTTTTTTTTATCTTTAAAAATAAAAGTGCTTTAAGATACTTCAGAATTTCCCTCATAATGAGAGGTCTGGTTTCAGGCTAGTCCTACCCAGAAATGCTCAGTGAAAGTCTGCACTTACATTCACTCACTTCAAACTAGATACTCGATGGGTTGCTGTTACGTGGGATGTAGTATGAATTATGGAAGGGTCCTGCTCATACACATGGTAAAACTACCCAGCCCTAGAAAAGAAATTAGCAAATAATCAGGTTTGTTGCCCTGCAATTTTGGCAACTTGTTAGGTCAGGAGCAGAACTTGCCCAACTATGAACTATGAGAACGTCTGGCTTGAAAAAGACCCATATGTGCTCTTGCATGTGGGGGCAGAGCCAGAGCAGAGCTCCGGGAAAGAGGAGGGGGAGGCAAAGAGTGCAAGTGAAATGGAAAACAAAGTGGTGAAGTTTTGGAAGAAGAGGAGGGATGTGCGGAAAGAGCATAGAAGCACATCTAGGAAGAGGAAAGGAAAGGAGAGGCTTGTTGCAACTAGTGAGGAGCAAAATAAATCACCTGTGGTCTCTGCTGAGAGAAGTAACACCAGTTCACATGGAGAAACTGAGATGTTAATCTAGGCTGGCGGCGGAAGGAGATGAAGTAGGGGGAATGAATGTGTAGTGGAGAGTCCGGTTACGAGAATGTTTCTCTTAACGTGTGCAATAGACTTGTAGCGCTGGAGGGAAGAGAGAGAAAACAAGGATCTAGGAAGCAAGTCTATATAATGCTTTAAAAGGGAAGAAGACCTACTAACACTACCCTCATCTTATAAACATTAAGACTTTTGAAACATTCACCTGAGTGCAGTATTCGGCCGCTGTTCTACTGTGATATATGCATTAGTGACAAGATTAGTTACCGTCTCTCAGTATATTATTTCAAATTCAAGTTCTGTTTACAAATAAGTGGACCAAGCAAGGTACCTGGGGAATTTTTGTATTTATTCAACTGTTCAGACTATACTTGGGAATTTTTCAGTACATTTTTGAACACATAGATGTCCTGACTGTTAATTCTGAATACGATCCATGAAATGTCTGACATCTGAAGCTCATGGGGGAGAGGAGGGAAATTGCTTTCAGATCGCCATGTGCTGCCATGTTTCCACTTGGGGAATGCATGGCCATAACTGTGGGAGTCGTGACATTGTTAATTAAAGACTTCATAGCTGCGCCGTATCTTTTTTTAAAGATTAAATGCAAAATTTTTATTCATATAAAGCTATACGAATGCAGATTTTAAGACAGAGTAAGTGGCCCCATTTCTCTAGTTAATTGGCTCAATAAATCAAGAGTGGGCTGCTGCTATTTGAAAATCATGTGTACGGTAGACAGTGAACGAGAAGAGTTTTCTGCAGCATTCTGTTGGCCTGTAATGGTATATAATGCACTCAGCTCAAAAGGGTGGTACTGATACTCACGATACCACCATGACTATAGCATCAGAAGTTTACTGCAATAAAACTGAATACTGCAATAAAACTAAATGTTTGTGTTACTGTTACCAAAAAAAAAAAATTGCAGCAACACTATTTTTCCTGTGGTGAAATTACTGTTTGCTTATGTGTGTATATATGAGTGAGTATGCTTATACACACACACACACGCGTTCTGAATGACTTGTGCGTGTTTCTTCAAAATGGGTAATATTCCCTGGAAGAGGAAGTAGAGGGAGTGATTTTATCAATGCTAGCTGATCTCACAAATGAAGATCAATTTTGCAATGTACAGTGTAGGTATGTGCTGTGGAAAGGCTGTTCCTATCTCCAGCTAAGACAGGAGATGAGATGGGTGTAGGCAGACAGGAGAACGTGGCGGGCACGGACAAGACTCATCAACAGCCTTGCGCGTTCTCTATGCCAGTGCATTACATATGTGGTCTGCAGCGGCTGCAGTGGTGGTCAGGATTCCAGAAGGGGTTTTGTTGAGGATGAGCTGGTAGTGAAACCAGGGGGGCTTAGTTCAAATATTTGAACTAAGAATGTGTCACAGGAGATGAGAGCAGAGTCTCCCCAGATCTGAAGAGGAACTCAGTTTGAGAAGGAAGTTAACAGTGTGTGGGCAAAGGGGCTGAATGCTGGTGGCAGGTCCATGAGGGCACCCTGAGAAGGATGGGCAGCCAGGGTGGAAGTACGTAGAGGTATCATCGGGAGGAGAAAAAAGTTTACAAATTAATGGGCCAGGAAAACTGGCATAAAAAAGCAAATGTGGGACGTGACAGAATTAGGGAAATGTAGGGGAGTCATCCTCTCTTTGCCACCAAAGTGACCAACTCTAACCTATCTATGTCGTTAATAAAACCCCATACTTCCAGAAAGCCTTTGCACTTCTTTTCTCTCTATTGATTGTGGAGAACTTAAGAGATGTCTGGCTTAAGCAAGGTACCAAACTTTTGGACAGCTCACTTAGATGAACTGAAAGGTATATGTTCATTACCTGTTTTGCTCCAATGAACATCTGCATTATTTAGCATTCATACAGTTTTATAGGAAATAATATTTGATTTTTACAATTTTTTTTTGTTTCACTTCTGAAATTGTATACTATGCACTCAAAGAAAATATAGTTGCCGCACACAGGAGATACAATATCTTTCCATCTAACATTCTCCTGTCTTTCCTTGTTACCAGCAGTTTTAAAACGTGATGAGGTCCCACCACTGTTTCTGAGATTTCCTGAATGTGTTTGTTTGGTCTTTATTACACAAAGAATGATATCTGCCTGTTTTAATGTATTTCTGTGGGGAGTGCTGACATTCTTATCCACACTTCACTTGTCATTTCTAGGCCAGACGGTTAATATGATTTCCTGCCATGAGCTACTTACTGCGTACAGTTTTAACATGTGTTACAGCCAGGCAGTATATTGAAGTGTGGAAATGGCTTATGGAAGAGATGGACATTAGGTGAGAGTTGTTGGGGTCTCCTAGGTAAAGTCAGTTAGTGTCCAGCATAAATATGTTCCTGATAGTGGTAAAAGGAAATCCTGGTGGAGTTCATGTTCTGATCCCGTCCGTCTCACATAAATACAGGAAAAAAAAGTGTTTATGGATAATACCAAAAGAGGAGCCGCTGTAAGCCTGCAAAGGAGGGATTAGCATTCCAAACGATGAACTGGAAAACACAGAGGACTAATCAATAGCATCTGGACAGGACCACAGTCTTTTTTCTGGGAAAAGGCTGAGGACTGCAACGGTTCCCAAGCTGGGTTTTTATCCACATGACGGTGATTTTGCACAGAAAGCTGAGGTTGTGCTGGGAGTCAAAGGCTGCGTCACCCTCGAGATGGAAGAGGTAATTGCTCTGCTGAGCTCAGTGCAGGACACTTGCTGTAGAGAAGGGTGTGGACTAACGTTAGAAAATCAAAAGGGGAGTGACACCAAAATGTAGAGGTCTAGAAAACAGTTATGAGGAAATACTGGAAGAAATTGAGGTTGTTTAACCCGAAAGAAGGCTAAGGGAGAACATGATGAGTACCTTTAAATACATTAAGTGCTTCTGCAGAAGTGAAGGGGATCATTTTTTCTCTTATCCTTTGCAGGCAGAATGAGAAGTAGTGGGCTTGAGGTACGACATGAAGATAAAAGTTAGATGTGAGGTGAAACTTCCTGGTAATAAGGACAGATTACTTGAGGAGACTGTAGAGACTCTTCTACTGAGTATCTTTGAGAGCAGCTCAATATGAGGGAAGAAATCCGTGCACAGCACCCTACCTGGCTTATGAAGCATGGAATAAGTAACCTCTCATCATCCTTTCCTAGCCTATTTTTCTTCAATAAAAGCTGAATTAAGAAAGGAAAAGCCTTGGGCTGAGCAAGTGATCTCAAATGTAAAACATAGTAGAATAACCTTGGGCGTGATCAGGGAAAGTGTTGAATAGTGGTGGCTGCTCTCACTGACCTAACTCAGAGCAGAAACAAAGTAGAATTTCAAGGATGGGGCCATAAACACTGAATTCTCATTAACTTTAAATATTGCTGAATTATTGTCACCTTGGCTAGATTTTCTCTTCACTATGACTCCTATCCTGACTGTTATGAAACTTTACATTACATTTTGTGTAGGACTTTTCTGGGAATTTTCAGCCTCTGATAAAACCTGAACCAAAAGGGCTTTTTCAGTGGTTTTCCATTTCTGAAGTGTGGAGATGGCTTTCCCACAATGGTATTTGCTTTTCAGGCAATGTCCCAACCACCCAATACAAGTAATGGTTGAATTTGTGGATATGCTCTTCAAGACATAGGGTTGAGGTGTAATAGAGGTGATATGTACAAGGTCAACCTACAGTTGTTGAGATAAGGTAGCCTAAAAAATGGCAATGGAATATGGTTTCCTAGAGAGCAATAATACACAGCTCCTGAATGAGTTGTTGAGTAATGGTTTGTTTTTGTTTTTTTTTATTTGAGGATGACCCAAATGAAATTATGAAAAGAGAGGAAAAAAGAAGAGGCTGCTGTGAGGAACTGATTACAACACAAGTTAGAGTTCTTGGCAACAAAAAACTTGTATGCTTTTGCAGAAAAAAAAAATACATTTTTTTATTAAAATTCCAGAAGTTCTTAGAAATATTCACTGGTTGGTTAGTTTGTTTTCATCAGCATTTCTCCCAGTTTGTCTCATATCATCCATAAAGTCTGTCTTTGCTGTACTGCTCTTTTTGGGAGCGCAGATAAACTCTTCTCCTTGGTGTGTTCAAAAGTGTATTTGCTACTTTTCCCTGAGTCTTCTTCCTCTTCTTCTGTGAGTGATCTTTATCCTAACGAAAAAGGGAAGATTATCAGTACTGCATCATGAAATCACTTTACCTAGGCAAAAGTATAGGTGGCATCAATGTCAGTTTTTTTCCATCCCAGGGCTCTTATTTCTTATTCACTGAGTCAATCCATGTCTGCATCTCCCTGTCAAGATTTTGCCTGATATATCCATTTACTCTACATAAGCCTCCAAACAGTGATCAGATAGGAGCAGCATCTGGTCCTTACCTCTGCAGGAGATAACGTAAGCTGAAAATTCAAAGGTAGAAGTCTGTATAATGCTAAACCTCTCGTCTGGCTTGTTCTGCAGAAAATACTTTTTCATACCACAGATACTCAACCTGGAAAATTTAGAGTTCCAGGAGCTCACTGAGGCAGATAATCTAGACAGGGTGTTTGAGGCATGCATAATTTTGTAAGTATCAAAAAATTGTGTTGTGGACAAATACTTGGAAGATAATATTTTTTCTTTCCTCAGAGCTACAAAATACGTAATGCTGTGAGCAGGTCTGGGTGGAAAACTGTAACTGCTACCTTTAAAAAAAAAAAGGAAGATAGACTTACTGGCTTTCTCCTGTCCTAAGTTTCCTATGTTCTCTCTTTCATAATACAAGAAGACACTCCAGACACCACATTTCTGGGCATTACCTTTCTTGGTTGAAGCCTTTGGCCTCATTCTTTTCCTCACAGTTAGAGTGTTCATAAGCCCCTGGAAAGACACTGTCTGTCATGTCTTGTTGCTTAAATACTGTGATCGAGCCGGTGAATAATCTCAAACTGCTTTGACATGTTCATAATAGCTTTTGTTCTACTTCTGCACCCATCCATTTCCATTCCTTAAAGTCCCCCAGCACAGCGTGTTCCAGCCTGGACGACGTATGTGATGGTTTGACCAGAGATGCTATGGGAAAATCAGAGTGATGATTTTTGTGGATGGTAACAATAGCTTGGAAAGTTAAAATGTCTTCTGTGTGGCAAACGACATTGTTAGACCTGTTTCTCCCTGGCTTGCGGGTTTTTTTCACCCTTTGGTGAAAGTTTTTGAGAATTGGTGAGCTGAACCGGCGGTACCCTGCAGGGTGACGTGTAGGGCTTTTTCAGCTGCGCTGTGTGCAGTGAAGGCTGTGTTCACACCAGATGCCAATCATACACCACCGGTGGATTTGCAAGATTATAGGACAGGAAAAAAGATGAAGGTTAAGCACAGGGCACAATAGAGATTACTTATGGTAATGAATTGTATAATTTTTCTAGACAGATCTGGATTAATGTTTATCCCAGGCAAGAGATTACTGTATGTCTGATTCTAGTTGTAAACAGACATTATTAAACAGAAGGTTTATGTTCATGAAATGCGACTATGGGTGTTAAAGCACTTATGATTTATTATGTGCAAAGAGAAAAATTAACCTGTTCATCTGCTATAGTACGAGATGCGCTGTGGATTTTTGCATAATTTGGAAGGCATCTGCTCCTTTGGAATACAAATAACCAGTGAAATGAGAAGGATTCTCCTCTCATTTACACTGATCCTATGCCCTACACTGCAGAGGAGCTAAAGTGGTGTAAGCAGCAAGACAACACTCGTGTGTGATTTTATAAAGCAACAATATTCCTATGAGAGGTAATGTTGTCAAAGTCTATTTGCTTGTGAATCTTTAGGGTTTTTTCTTTACAACAAAAAAATATATGCTAATGTTCAGAGAGATTAACAAAGGACATTACTTGGGTTTCCCAAATAATTCCCTTTCACTAATCAAAAATAATGTTCAGAGATGTTGAATTAAAAAATACAATTTTTAATCTATTTTTCAGATAATTTGTGTTGCAGCCCATTTTTCTTCTGCTTTATTGCGTCACCGCTGCTTAGCAGAAGTGAGACATAGGTACAACATCCACAGTTTCTAATACTGCCTTACCTCAGTAGCTAAATAATCACACCTGAGTCAGTGACTTCTGTGGTTTGGGTGGGCTGAAAACTCTCCTTCAAGGAAACTGCAAAACTTTCCTTCTTTGACTGAGTCGACATTGCAACTTCATTACTTGCTAACAAGGAAGTACCTTTTCCCTGAAAAAGCAAAGAAAAATTACAGTGATCAAAATCTGTTAATTCCATTTGCAGGCTGTATTTGTAGCCAGCTGATTTTTGCATAATGCCATTTGAAATTATCCGTTTAACAATGATGGATGATACAACTGTGTTGCTTTCCCTCCGCTTTGTAACTGATCCGTCTTCTTAGAGATTGCATTGGACATGTTGCTGATACTTTATTTGCAAAATTCACTCACATATGTGAGAAATTCGTCTGTTAAGTCTTACTGACTTCAGAGAGGCTTCTCAGATAAGTACAGGTATTCCTGTATATAAGCAAAACTGTAAAAAACAGGACCCTGGAGCAGAAAAGCCTGGGAATTTTACAAGGTGTGTTCGGTGAATTAGAATATAAGCAGTTAAACTAGGTTCAAATAAAATATAGTCTGGTGAGATGTTCTGAATGCTTCAGTTCAAAAAGTTGCGATCATAAATTGCCATCAAAACACTTTATATTGCTCTTTTATACTTCGTAGCTATATTTTACATTTGATGCCACGATATATATTGTATCGTGAGAAAAATGTGACTTTAACATTTGTAATATTTTGCCTAGTTATCAAATTTTACAACAACTGTGAAGTGTGAGTCCGGAATTAAAGTTCATAAACAAATTAATTAACAGCTAAAAGTTTCTGTGGGCTTTCTTAATGGTTCAGTGTAGCATCTGAAGGCAACGGGAACTTCTGGAGGTACCTGGGATGTGGGTGAGAGTCCTTCAGGAAGCCGGGGTCAGCTGAACTGCACTGCTTAAAAGTTTGTGCAGCGAAGCGTTGTATTTTGGGAGGCACTAAAATATACGCGGCGCTCTTTTCTTTGCTGTGTGTTGGCAGACATCGATAAGTCATGAAGATGACCTCCATCTTCCAAAGAGAAGGAAAGCTAGAAATGAAGACACATTTCTGTTATCAGTCTGCTGTGGGTCGTAAGTTGAACGGGTGTTATATTTTCCCCTGAAAGCCGCGTAGCCTTGACATGGTGTTTAACAGTGTTAAGCTTATTGCTGCTGAGCTAAACATGTCTGAAGCGAACGATGACCCTCACGTCTTTGCGATAGCAAAATGTCTCCCTGATGTGATCCCGCAGACTTGGAGCATTAAGTTAATTTTCCCTTGGATTTCTGAGCTGCCTCCTTTTTACCCGGCAGAGAGCTTGTGAAGAATACAGCTTCTGACCGAATGACAGAACGTGGAGGGTGAAATTAGATGCATTCAATTAGAAGATGACAAAAAGCCTATCTAAATATTTGTCAGGATGCTACTTACGGGGCGTAGTGTCCAGCCCGGGAAGTGAAAGGCGGCCGCGCTTGGGACTTAATAGTCTGGGGGGGGGAAAATTGGTACATCATCCAGATTCTTTACAGGCTTGGAGGAGATAATTGAGGGTATCGAGTGGGCTGTTATGCTTCCAGGGCTGGTGATCCCGCTCGTGTAATCTCAGATTAGTTCTTTTCTTGTATTCACTTAATACAGAATTAACCGTTACAAAGTTTTCTGGACCACTTCAGTAAATAGTGCTGTTATTTGGTACTGCTAGAGGATGGATAATGCAGTGATTTATGGGAGGTATTAAGACAAGAGGGGCTCTACCTTCTCCACTATTAAAAAAACCCCAAACAGCAGAAAACCAACAAAACCCTAAAGCCACAAAACCCAAAGAAATGAAAAAGTCAGGACAAATGTGTCACATGGGAAATTGTCAGGTTTGGACCAGAAGGTTTATTGACTTTCCAGAGGACAGAAGGACGTTCTTTAAAACTAACCTTCCCAATTAGTAGTCAGTTAAACAGAGAGAGATCGAGATGTGCAACTTGGTTTGGCCACATCTGTTTATCTGTAAATTAAATTTATAGCAACTTTTTAAAGTAAAAGAGCAAATCCTTGGCTTGTACTTTTCCTGCTCGGAAAGTTTTCATTAGGAAAATAAAAAAATCTAAATACAACATATCTTGTGTACCTTTTTTTTGTTGTTGTTCTTTTCTGTTACGGCAGTTCAAGGGAGAACGTGGCTATGACAGGGTTAATCCAGCTACATAAAAACCCGTGCTGTGTATGATAGTAGTAAAGCTTGTGATCCCTTGATCTTTGATTAGATCCAAGCTAGTAAATATCTTGTGTTTAATCAGAATGAGTTGTTCTGCATGTAGTATAAGTCACCTTCACAGATGGGATGTAGCAGCAGAGTTGTTCGTGAATATTTGTTTTAATCCTTTCCAGAGCAGGCACGCTTTATGTTTCTTTGTTGTAAATCAGATTCAAGCAACTAAAGACCAGAACGAAGGAGAGACATTTACTTGCAGTCAGGAATAGGACAGTGTGGGAAGCTTTTTTCCTTTTTAAAGAAAAATGTAACTTATTAGAATCTTAAAAGGTATTTTGTACTATTCCATAAACATAACTAACACACCGTGGCTGGTTTTTTAGACTGGAATGCAAATATCTTTATCTAGAATTTCATCTTAAATTGTTCATACACATTTCTAGCTTAGGAGACTATAAATATACAGAGACTTAAGATCTATTATGGGAAATGTTCAGCCTCTATTATTATTCTATATTTTAAAGATATTTAGTTAGAATGGGAGCTGTTCTGTGTATTGGTAAACTGAAATTCTGAAAACGTTATCTGTAAGGCTAGGGTTTTTGTGTGGTATGTCAGCGTCCTATTTACCTAAATCTGTCATAATTGCCGTCCGATACATCCTCCTCTGACACACCAAATATTGAAAATGAGAGGACCCTTTGCTGGGAGATTTTCTACCAAATGTCATTTTTCTGTGTTCGTAACTTGATCGTAATAACTGGACGACCTGTAGTTAAATGCATCTCAATTTCTCTCACTTATTTTTCCTAATCACCACACAGAGCCTTCTGTGCTCAGAGGTGTGATTAGATTTAACCTGCCATCATATCTGAAGAACTTTCGGTACAACATATTATACATTGCAAGAATTATATATGTAGATGGTGAGTCTAAGCGTAATATATAAATAGGTATAAAGATGAGTTGCTCTCATGCCAAAGTTAATTCCTGATTTTTCTTTTTCTGTTTTTAACAGGAAGACTGGAGAGCCCCCACTAATAAACGGCTGGATTCCCTACCTTGGGAAAGCTTTGATTTTTAGAAAAGATGCTTTCAAATTCTTACTGGATCAGCAAAAGAAACTTGGAGATATTTTCACTGTACATATTGCTGGTGAGAAATATTTTAGTATTTCTCTTGATTTTTTCCATCAGTGAAGTTACATACTAATTGGAATGTTCAGTCTAGAATTCTTGCTTAACCAAAAACATTTTTGTGTAGCATAGGCCAAGAAAAATTACTGAAATTCACATACATTGTATGCATAATAATTATTCATAGGATATAATTATGAGCATGTGGATTTCTATACATCTGTAGGTATATATATTGACAGAATTTGTAGACATGTAATGTATGAACACAGATTTTGCCAGCACATTTAATTGTGTATTGTTGTTTTTTTCCTAAAGAAGGGAGAACTAACATCATCTTGACACCGCACAGAAAAATATCAGATTAAATTTAGAAAACACTTAAGAAAAAAAGTGCAGAATATGTTCTCACACATTTTACAACTGGTTGACAGGAACACAAGGGAATGAATGACACATTGACTCAGTGATACAATCAGGACTGGAACACAGAAACTTCCCGTTGCCAGCCTTTTACTCTGATCATGCTTACTGAAAATAACAATATAATAAAGTATGATATAACCTTGCTGCTTTCTGTATTTATAGCCGTATTACTAGACTAGCTTGAATACAAACATTTGAGTGATTTCATGTAGATGCTTAGCTGTAGAAGAGAAACATGGAGTGAAACCAGAATCTTGAATGAAAATTAAATATATAAATTTACATACATATATACAGATGTACTTTTTACTAAAATAAATTTAAAATCCAGTATTTACCTCTGTTCAGAAAAAAAGCAAACTCTTATTAGTGTAGGTGGGTGTAGTGGATCTTTTGCCCCTTTACATGCCAATATCCTTCTTCAAATTATGAACTTTAGATTTACATCTATCTCAGTTTTTGCTGTTCCTGTATTTTTAGGGAGTTTCAAATAAAAATGTAAAGTATGAAGTTTGCTTTGTAATTTCATGGCACTAGCATCAGCTTTATATTTCCATATAAGTAATATTTTTCAATAAAAATATTCTCTTTTTTTTTCAAAAGTCGATTAATTACATTGCAAGCTGTATGTTTAAATAATATTTTTTCTTACTTTTAATAAATCTGCTCTTTTTTTGTTTTGGTTTTTTTTTCATTTGGAAAAACATTTTGACTGCTGTTAGATTTTTTTATTCATTCAGGGTTTTTTTCCTTTGGAAACTAGTACACTCGGGTTTCTTTCCATCCTGAAAGTGAGTTCGACACATTACGAGACCAACTAATGTACACTCACACTGTATACAGTCATGGCTTCTTATGAGTAAAGATTGATAATTACAATTCAAAGAACTACCTTAGTACATTCGTAAAACCAGATACAGTCATACCTCAAAATCCTTAATGTGTTTAATCGAATATTTATTTCTCTTTCGCCGCTTTATTATTTTATGCAAGATTATGTTTAGAGATTTGTGTGTTTAAGCAATCTATGAGTGTAATTTAGTTTCACAATTTTCTATTTGCCTGCTAAACAAAATTCCATTTCAACGAATCTCCCTGTGTTCAGGTGTTTTGAGGAAGCCTTCTTTGATAAAGACTGAGATAAATGGAGTGAGTTCTGAATATCATTTCAGCCTTATGCAGGGCAATCTTTGATTTTGTGAAGTTGTAGTATCGGAGATAGTACTTGAAGTTCTCTCTTTTCAGTGTAAAAATACTGACTGTCAAGACTTCACTAAGGAGAAACAGTTTGTCATCCACAAGTCAAGGAAGAAGCCAAAGCTAGTTAGTAGCTCCTATCATGTCCTGATCCGAAGACGCACAGGATTTCTGTATGTCCTTTTTATTTGACAAAGATGATGGTTTATATGTTCGGCAAAGATAGCGTAGCCTGTTGTATATGTACTATCATTACTTTACCCCCCGGTGGGTGTCTAAAGGTCTTGTCAGGAAATTCCATCAATAGATATTGTTCTAATTATTGGTTCTCAAACTAGTTCATTTGGAAAATGCGGAACGATGCTTGGAGTTTCTGGCATTGCCCCGTACCGGTAATGCGATTTCGTTGATTGTACTTTCCTATGTGATGAGCAAATGATTGTCATCCCTAAAAGTCGCAAGGGACATGGATGTCATCTTAATAAAGAAATTAAAAAGCACATCTTTCTATGAGAAACAATGTAAATTCCTGACCTGTCGCAGAAAATAGTTCTCTAATTGGTTTTGTGTGGTGGTGCAGCAGAATCGTTTTCCCCAAACGTCATGCCGGCGAAGCACCACTGTACATCATTGTCAGCAGTTCAGCAGAATCTCCCTAATAAGAGGACGATTACGTAAATGCGATAGTCTTCAGAAAAATAAAAAAAAAAAGAGAGAGAGAAAAGAAAAGAATAAGGGGAAAGAGAGATGAGAGATAGTCTGTTGTGTTGAGATGATCATACTTCCCAAGCCAACCCTCCTGCTTGTTAAGGGTCAGCAGCGCTGGCAGACGGCTCGGTAAGAACGAAAAGAGCTTGAAACAGTTTTGTCATTGTTTCTCGGGATTAAACTTCATCTCCTTTTCTTGACAAGTTATTAGGAATGATACCAAACCTTACAACACTCTCTCTGACACTAACTCAACTTTTAATAAAATAGTCTTAGGCTTTTTTACTGAGGACGCTTGCCTTTTAGAATACTGCTGCTAAGTCATTCTTTTCTTTTAAATCATGATACACCTACAGCAGCATATCACATTTTTCTCTCTTAAGCAAAAGGTAATTTACATTAGCTCCTTACCAAGCTGAAGCCTGCTGCAACCATTACCGAAATAACATCCATCATTAGATGCCATCTGAAATGCTTGTCTTTCATCATTAGCATTAAAAAGCTCCAGAATGCATTATTAGAGTAATTTCTTAACTATCATACAAATACTGGCTTCTGTGCTCAGATTTACCAAAGTTGACAATTTTCATATTTTCCACATCAATCTTCTATTTCTAGGAGACTGTATAAACTAAAGGGAGATAACCAGGCTATTTGCAGCACGGGGGTAATGCAGACTGAAGGATTGGATGGGGAAGTATGAATTCTCTGTAGCCATATTTTTAAAAAAATCTGAGGGGGTTTTACAGAAACAAGTATACATCTCATTTTGGCTTTTTTCTACGGTACTAAGTAAAATAGCTCAGTGGCTTTAAACTGTTGGGATTTGGCATGTGACGTTTCCGTATGGACGTGTCTACTTAGTTTTTTGTGTTGAATGGATTTTTACAATCTAACAAGGAAAGGCTTGGTCCCCAGTGGTTTCTATATAAATACCTCCAATACTTCAGGCTTCCTGATTTGTGGAGAGTGTGATATGCCCTCACTTTTGGCTGACCTGTCATTTACCTTTACCAGTACTTTGATGGAAACTCATGAGCATGGAGATTTTGGTTCAGTTTCAGAAAAGGCTACTTTTGAGAGGTGGTTCTTGGCATTAGCTGCAGTGGAAAAGCATGGGAGGGCAGGGAGGAAGCTGCATTTTAAAGTACCAAATAATAACTGGAAACTTTAGGAGAGATTTGCATTTGTTGGTCTCAGACACCATGAGGGACAGTCAGTGGGAAGAGACCTCATCAGGGACAACGACAGGATTTAAATAGCAAAATTAAGAACCATATTGACACTTACAACATTTAAAATCGTAACTTGAGGTGAGAAAGTTTGTTTCAGTTCGGATGTTTGCTGCTCAGGGTAGAGGAGGTGTTGGGGCATGGTTTTGTAATTAGCAATCTGTTCCTGTGTGGAAGAGACTGGGGTAACCGGTGTAGCCGCGTAGTGCATCTGTGTGCAAGTATGACTGTAATTTCTAAAGGCTCCCATCCCCACTCTCTCAGCAGCAACGTACTAACTGCAGTTAATTAACTCTAGATTTTAGTCTTTTTCTAATTAAGAGATCTAAAATTAGATTCTCGGTGAGGTATGTAAACAAGCTGCCTTTGTGATAGAGGGGTTCCACTTTTCTGACTATACAGACCTTCACTAAACGCAGTAACAAAAGTATTTTGCTTTCTGTGTTTATATGTATTGTTGACTTGCAGTGATGTGATCTGGAGCCTGAACTGATTCTACAAAATAAATTATATTTTGGTACATACTTAATTTTTGCTACCAGGAACCTGAGGAGAATAATAAAAATTGGGATCTGTGATCTTCTGTTCTGCAGAGATGGTTTTGGGTTTTTTTTTCCAAAGTATGTGCTAGTTTTGAGTGAGTTTTGATTTTAAATTATTGCTACAATAGTTTGTTTGTCTGAAAATTCATTTGCTGAAAATTATTTTCGTACTTAAAAATGATAAGAATTGATGTGCGTTTGCTAAGTGTCTGATTAAAGATCACAAAGAAACTCATATTTTGCATCAGAAATAAGCAGATGGTGGACAGATGGTTTAAATTAATATTAATTAAAAATCTTAACTTAAATTGTTTACCCTGTAAACGCAAAGTTAGGAAGCCAGCTTTCATCTTTAGGGTTAATAACACTCTAAATCTATTTATTAAAAATTGCTCCAATGGGTATTCTTTCCAAGCTTTGATTGCAAAGATGATAGCCTCCATAAAGAGCATGACAGTGGGTGAAAGCTGGAAAGAGAGAGCAATTCTAGGACTCTTAATAAAGATATTTTGGAGGTCAAGACTAAAAATTCCTGTCATCTTCTGTGATCTGGGAAGGAAGAAATGGTCAGAAAAGAGGACTGTGAATTCAGGATCTCTTTTTCATGCTGGTTTCTCAATATATTTGTTCTTTAAAAAACAACTTACATCTATGATTGATTATTGTACAGCAGAGCAAACTCTATGAGTGTCTTAAAAACCTTCACACATTGTTGACAAAAAAGCGGGTCAAATTCTGTCTCGATTTATCTCTTGCATTTCCTTACTGGTTCACTGGGATTACAAGAGGTATAATCTGGGGGGGAAATTATGGCAGCTGGTAATTGCGAGAAAGTCCAGAGCGCACCCTGATTTACCATAGAGCACTGTGTGTGTGTACAAGTCAGAATACATAATAACTATGATAATTCAAATATCACTATATGGTAACCATGGATACTTGTTGACATTTTTAGTGGTAGTGACTACTTTATCTCAGGACATCTGTCACAGAGCCAAATTTGGTCTTTGGTTAAGCATGTAGTGTTCCCATTAAAATCAAAGGAGATTTGCCCCTTTAGTGAGACAGAATTAAGAGTGTAAGTGCTGGGAGCTTTGCTGTTTTCTGGAGTTCATAACTGGGGTATTTCACAGGGGATGTGTACATTTTAATGGGTACCCTTTTTCCCTCGTGCACCTCTCCATCCAAGTTAAGAATCAGGAACTCTAAATTTAGACTTAACATGGGAATCATCTATAAAGAGTTAAGATTTAACTGAGCTTTGGGAGCGTTAGCATTTTGATTCATGGTAGTTCACCAAAATGCTCTTCTTTAGTAGTTGAATTAAAGTTTAAGGAGAAATTGCAGGATTTTTTCTGGCATGGGCAACTTGAAAAAGCATCAGCCTTGGTGCGATCCTGTCCCTCTGTGCAAGCTGCTGAAGGCACGGCTGCGGGTAGGAAGTTGATGGCGTGCTGTGGCACAATGGGTGGTAGCGCTGGGACAGTGTGTACCCCAAAATAGCACCCCTGTTAAACATGCTAGCCTGCTCCACCGTAAGAAATGGCTTCAAAATCAAATCCCAAGGTAGCTGTTTTACTGATACTAAGCACATTCTTAACAAAAAGTTAACAAAACCTGAGGAAAAAAACAGATGCAAGAGAGGCTTTAAGTGTTGGGGGGTTGCAGTGTGCAGTTGAAGCCGTAACCAGCAAATTTTATGTCTCTGTGTCATCTGCTTGAAGAAAAGCGGTCTGGGTGGCATGTTTTCCACTCCACCCCCACCTTCACTTTCCTCCATGCAGGTGAAATGTGTGTGTTTCTCCCTTCTGCTAGAGAAGACCTACAATTTTCAAATGCTGCTACAGCTCCACATTGTATTTTCCTGAATTATAGCAGAGTAGTAAGTGATTTATTCCGGAGTGCCGCAATTGCAGGTCAGGCCCTACTGTTGGCAAAACCAGTAGTTCAATCAACATGGAAATGGCTTCATGCTGATTTTGGAAGAGCCATAGAAGTGTACACAGGTGAAATCTGCATCCTGGCAAAGAGAATCTAAATAAAACTTGTTGCGTCTTCCTTTTTTCTTTTCCCCCCCCCCCCCCTCTTTTTGGGGGTTTTGTTTGTTTGTTTGTTTGTTTTATTTTGTTTTGACTTTGCAGATTTCTTCACAGTTCTTTGCTTTGGGGATTTTCTGTGTGCTCTTCTTCCAGGCATTGGCTGGGCTAATTTTCTTTCTTACTTCTGAAAGTGTCACCAAATTATAAAAGTTCACATCTCTCTTTTTTTCTTTTCTTCTATTCAGGTAGATATATTACTTTTATCATGGACCCATTTCAATATGTCTATGTCATCCGAAATAGCAAGCAACTTGAATTTCATGAATTTGCTGATAAAATGGCTTCCAAAACTTTTGACTACCCCGCCTTGTCGAATGGAAAATTCCCCGATCTCAAGGAAAACCTCCACAGAATCTACCAGTATCTACAAGGCAAGCCTTTGGATATCATTTCTGACCACATGATGAAAAATCTCCAGGATATATTTGAATGGAAATGCTCACAAGCAACAGATTGGGAAACAGAAAAAATGTACAAATTCTGCTGCTCTGTAATGTTTGAAGCCAGTTTTGTAACACTATATGGAAGAGTTCCTGCTGCAGATGGCCACAAAGTTATTAGTGAAATCAGAGACAAATTTATCAAGTTTGATGCCAGCTTTCCCTATTTAGCTGCAAACATACCAATTGAGTTGCTAGGAGCTACCAAGAAGGTTCGGAAGGAGCTTATACATCATTTTTTACTTCAGAACATGACAAAATGGCTGGGAGGGTCAAAAGTGGTCCAAGCCAGACAAGATATATTTGAGAAATATGAGCTGCTTGGAGATTATGACAAAGCAGGTAGGAAACTTATGAATGATTGCTTGTCTAAAATAAAATAATTTACTATAGACCTTTGAAATAAAAAGGCAAAATGGCGACCTTGAAATTTTTTTATGTTCTTTCTAATTGGCTAAGGATAAAATGTTTTACTCTGAAACAACCCTCTATGATAATTGATTTTTTTTTTTTTGTGCTGAGGTGGTAAAACAAGATACTTAATGGTGATAATGAGAAAGATTATAACTGAGCTGCATTTCCTCCCCTTATTCCCCCCCACCCCCCCGACATTACATTTCAAACTATTCTCATTAAGCAGAAAATTAGACTTCAGAAGCCTATTGGTCCTCATTAGCATTCACTGATCCTTGGCTGGGTCTGTGTCCTAACATCTTTTAATTAGCACACTGCAAATCTAATCAGTGTAATAAACGCTATTAATCTTCCTTTTCACTTATTTTCTCCCAGCACATCATTTTGCCTTCCTGTGGGCCTCTGTGGGAAACACGATTCCAGCTACATTCTGGGCCATGTATTATCTTCTGCGGCACCCAGAAGCTCTTGCAGCGGTGCGTGA
>VWZZ01007292.1:1958-23995 GCA_013399095.1 Psophia crepitans | reverse complement strand
GTGACGAGATTGACCATTTGCTGCAGTCAACAGGTCAAAATAGAGGGCCCACGTATAACATCCACCTCACCAGAGAACAATTGGACAACCTGGTCTACCTAGGTAATTTATTTTTATCTGTTAGGAAGAAAAGAAGGGCTCTCCCGGCAAACTGGGTTTATCACTCATTTCTGTTTACTGAGAAGGTGGAGGACACAGCTGCCTAATTGACATAATAACACCCATTTACATCAATTATAAATTATGTAGTTTATAGCTGTAGATACTCTCATTGCATGTAAACATTAAAGCCTAGGTAATTAACTATGCAAGGTATGCAAAAGGCTAAATCGAAGCTTTGCAATTATTTGAAAAAAAAGTTGATGCCTATTAAGTTGTTTGATTCTGAGCATCTGCCGAAGTGTTAATGCATTTCAAATACTTTTCTATGGTACTGCCAAGAAAGACCCTTTTCTGAAATTAAAGTGGGATAACGTATTTAAACTGCAAATGGACTTTTTTCTCGCAAGCGGTTTCTTTCTTGTTCTCTCTAACGAAACAAAAAGGCTTCTAAAGCGGGCTTCAGCTGAGCAATGCCGCTGACCAAAATGTAAGAAGGTAAAGCTTTACAGAGCAGAAATGGCGTTTCCAGTATAAAAAAGTACCTTAATTCAAAATAAGGGAGCTTTAAGTGAGATTCACGTCTTCCAATTCTAGATCAGCGTTTCGGAAGGAGACCTTTGCCAGCTGCCGTTAGAAGCAGTTTGATCCAGGAGCTGGATAGGCCTTCGGCGCATCAGCTGATGGTTTTACTGTGTTTGCTAGTGCACAGGCACCGGCAAGAGAAATGCTAAAATTAGCCCACGGGAGGAGAAAGGGTGTAGAGGGTAGGAACCTAACCTTTAAGCATCTGAAAGTCTCCGTAGGTAGGATAGGATAGACAAGATAGACAACAGCTGAATAAAAGCATAAAGGTTCAATATTCCTCTATTTTTAAATACTGAAACCAGTCGCCTGTTAAAGCTGAACTCATGACTGAATGTTTTGGTAACTCATGACCTGAACTGATGATGTTCCACTCTTAAAAGAAGCCGTGTCAAGACAGGGTGGTGGAGCAGTACAGTCTCTAGGCCTTATGTGGATATAATAGCCACCATTCTCCAGGACCATCCTATGTGGCATGTATCAAGAACCTGTCTTCAAACTTGAATTGTTTCTCAGAGTACAAATATAAAATTGAGATTGATCCAGTTGCTTTTTGTTAGAGCATTATCTGGAGCGTCATCTTCTGGAGTGTGTACCTAAGTTTCTAAGCTGGTTTCACCTGGAGTTGTGGCTGTTTCGGTGCAGATTTGTCTCTAACTGCTGGAGGATGCTTTTGAAGCAGGGGAGATATCTGATGACCTGAACACTTCTGAAGAATAACATGACATTCTAAGCATTTAATCTACTTTTAGTAAGTAAAATTGCTTCACACCAGTTAGCATCCACAAAAAAATAACAGAAAAAAAGAGTTACTGAGCATCCAGAAGATGAAGAGAGAATTTATTTTGTATTTGGAGACCAAGATGGGAATGGCAAGGAAAAAAAAAAAAATCTCAAAGCACCCCAGAAGTGTAGGAATAAAGAAAATAAAAACATGTACTTCACTAAAACCATCTGGTGCAAAATGGGATGAACAGTTTAAAACATTAACTGTGTCATTCCTCTGCTGCTCCTTGAAATGTTGAAGTACCTTGGTAACATTTGATTTATGTGTTGAGAGGAAAGTGCCACATCCTACTTTGTAGTATTCTTGTAACACTTTTGTTAAATTTTATAATCACGTTAAACATAATGTGGTATGAACAGAAGCTAGATTTCAATTCTTCCGGCACTTAAGTCATAAAGGCCTGGATACTGTCCCATAAAATAATAATATAGAAAAAAACCTATACCATAAGAGAATTAAATTTATGCTTCAGTGGAAAAGAATGTTTTCTTAATAAATGTGTAGGAGGGAGAGAGGTCCCAATCTGCATTGCTTGCGCACCAAAAATCCCCAGGTCGCAGGGGTTTGGGGGCCGGAAGTACCTCTGGCCCTGCAGCTCACTGACCACAGCCACCGAGACCAAGCTTTTCCTCTTCCCGCTCCCCCTGTGCCGACCCAGAGCACGGAAAACTGGGATTTGTGTCCCTGCTCTCAAGTAAGGCAGGCCAGGTGGGATTCTTGTATGTTCATCACCTTGTCATCTCATTCTCCTGTTTTAAGTGCTCTGATTCTCCGTCCTCTTTTTGGCCTACCATAACAAGAGCCTTTTTTTTGGATTCCTCATGCTATGGAGAACAAGCAAGAATTGCTAAAAAGCCTTTCTGAGGAAGCAACGTTGTTATTATGGTCAGATTCTTTGGGTCTAGGGAACAACATGACCTGATTTACTTCTAAATTCAAAGCACAGGTATGCGATTATTTTTTATTTATAAAAAAAAAAAAAAAAAAGGCTTTTGACCCACAGAAAAACTAGCAAATTTTGGCTCTGATTATTTTTTTCTTATAGCATTTCTGGGGCAGCACACTTTGTTTTGTCTATAAGACTTTTCCTGAAAGCCAAACACGCATATTTGTGAGTAACATACATTATTAGTCCTTATGGCTCACAACAGAGCTCTAATACGGTAAATGACACATGAGAATGGTCTGTCGGGTTTTGTGGTTATACTGGAAATGCAAAGGGTAAAGCAGAGATATACTCAGTGCATGTTTAACGCTAGGCATGTTTAGTCAGTTCGTTTGTTTAATATTAGTCTGTTCATTTATATGGTGAAGTATTCTTGCCCCAGGTCATTGATGAGTCTCAGATATTTCCTGCAAAAAGAGCACAGCTTGAAAAAACGTTTCATACACTGGAAAGGGTAGGAACCCAAAGACAGCTAATACGGAGTGTGCAGTTGTAACACAAATGCTAAGCATTAAAATTGTTGGGTGGATTGAGAGAAATGAATATGTTTTCCAGGAATGGGCTGGGCAGTGCCATTTAGTTCTTAGTAAGATGCAAATGTACTTGTTTCAGATCATCGTTTGTGTTGGCACACCGTGATGCCTGTGGGTAAATGATCCCCCCAAAAAAAAGTATTTGCATATTCGATAGCTATTTTCCTACAATACACTCTAATAATTATGGTGCCCTATTACCTGCTATGTGTTAGTGTAAAATTAACAATCCATTATGCACAATAAGTTTTATAAAACATTTACAGATAGAGATCATGTTTAATTAAAATTAACTTGCCTACGAAAGCCAAATGCACTTATGATTCGCAATGACCTTTTATTACCTGCAGTCCCTTGTTTTGGCTGGATGATTGACAGCTTGCTGTTTGGCTACCATGTTGTATTTCAGCTGACAAGACTTTTCATTTTAACTCAATTTGCCTGCCTATCACAAGCTGGTGGCAGGCCAGGCTCAAGTCACCCAGCTTTGCCTCAGCAGCTTGCTCTATTTCTCATTAGTACGCATTTATTCAGTGGAAATTGGAAGACAAATGCTTGAAGGCATGTGAACTAAGTATAGCAAATTAGGGTTTAAAGACTGAATATTTATAAGTATATTGAAACAGTTTTTAAAAAAAAAAATCTAGAATGAATTGGAAGCTGAGTGCTAGCTTTAGTATAAGAGAAATGAAGAGAGAAGTGGGAGGATTCTAAGAATAACAATACTATGAGAGAGATATCTCTTTTTTTTCCGCCCCTCTCTCTCTAGAAAATATGTAAAATCTCTCTGACAACACCTTATCAAACAACAGCCTGGCTTCTTTATGTAGCGCTCGCACAGTGAAGTTTAGCATCTCATGTGTGTAAGAAGGGGGGAAAAAAATGAGGGTCATGTTCATTTGCTGCTTGGTTATCCCTTGGTATGCTTTAAATTGCCTTGTTTGTTCGGCACAAGCACAGAAACAGATGTTGCTCTACCGTGCTGGATAATTTACTGTATCTCACGGTGCAGAATGGAAGGCCTCCCAAGCTACCCAGCTGGTCTGTCAGCGGCGATGGCTGGTGTCTGCTGAACTATGACAACTGCAAGTAAAGGCTGCAGTTTTATTGTGCAGTTGTCATTCCTCTCAATGTATAGCTCCGGCATTTGTGGAAAGCTGACTGTCTATTTTTTTAATGTGAGCCTGCAAAGCCATATAAGCTCCATTCTCCTTTGTTGATCATAATGTGACTCATTACTTTTGTCATCTAATGATTATCGGCATGATCGCTCAGAGCGAGAGCCAAGCTCGCCTTCCACACATAACTGGTACTGGAAGGTAAAACAGATTTGTCATTTACGATCTGACCGCTAAGCCACACTTTGTGCTCCATTATTGTGATTAACTTCTGCATAAGATATGCTGCCCAATTGTCATCTGGGATCCGGCAGCGGGCAGGGACTGCCGCGCTTTCTGGGAGGATGTCCGCCGACAGGATGTGACCGCATCGCTCGGGCGGTTAAACATAAACCTGCTATTTCGCAGCGGCGCTTTAATAATTATTTTTCTTTTGATTTGGTGGTTTGGTTTTTTTTGTTCCCCTCCTTCCCCCGTCCTCATTTGATTTCTGTTGTCACTACGTATGTCACCACCGTTTCCAAATGGCGGGCTGGCGCGGAGTTACCAGCCTCATTTTCCGCAGGTTGGAGACAGTCTGGGAGCGGAGGCTGGACCCTTTCTTTGTACCGCGTAAAGTTTTGTTGCCAGAGCGCTGCCAGTTGAAATCTATCGTGTCAGGTGCCTTGTGGCTATCCGCAGTAGAGGCCATCTTCTGGAACCAGGGTTCTTTTCTGGCTTCGTCACCAACAAGCCGATTTGACTCTGCCTGATTATAGTAACGAAGGCAGTCCAAAAGAATATGCACAGACTCACTGTACGTCACATTGAATCACGGCGCTGGCCACACAAAGCTGACCGCAGCCTCATTTCTTTAGACAAATGCATGCTTAAGGAAAAACCTCCTGCAAGAAAGCATCCAGGGCCACTTTATTTGTTATGCATGCTGCACCAGATTTAATTTTTAGTGAAAGAACATTTGTTATTATTTTTTTTCAGAGGCATCTACACTGGGTAGCTACTGTCTCTAATAAACTAACCTTTTGGGTGCAGCAGTTACAGTGCCTTGGTGAACACTTAGAGAAGGCTTATTTGATATCGCAGAACATAAATGCAGACACAAATGGATTATTATGTGCAAATGAAACCCTATTTTAGGCTATTTTTCACACTGACTATTAGAAGGAATCAAGTCACATATAACAGCGCCCATACACACTGGTGGAAAAATAGTCAGTTTTGATTACAAAGTGAGAGATGCAGCCCTAGACAGGAGCTACATGCTGATATACATGCTATCAGAATGATTTATGCAAATTATGCATATTATTCCCAAAGGAATTCCTTCTCAAACTGCCAGGATAAATTGCCGGAAATTAGCCATAAAATCTGTCGTGCTAGGAGCAAAAGGTGAAGGCCACTGGGAAAGCAAGGACATTCAGCTTCTGGAGCCTTCCAGGATGTGATGATGGAGACAGAAATCTTGCTTTCCCCAAGCCTGAAAGGACTATGTTTTGTTTTCTCTTGGCCAATTAAAAGTGTCTTTCCCTCTTAAAATTACCAGACAAATAATGAATTGCTTTCATTCACTCTGACCATAACAGACACTATCATTTGGCAGCATAGTGCATTGAAAAGAAAATAAATAAATTTAAAAATCCTCAGAATGACTGCAGAATTAACAAGTGAAATGACTTTTTCTAACATATACTCCTGCCATTACATCCAACAGCTTTCGAAAGGCAAGCTAAATAGCTCCATGGATGCTTTCACTGGTATTTGCTTGCAACCTCCGAAATATATGTAAATGCGCAAAGCGTTCATGTCTTTTGATTGTGGTGTTTTCAACATGATGCCTGAATAATGACTTTCCACCCAAAACCCGGTGCTGCCTACAGCCGACAGGATTTCTCAGCACCATCAGTGAGAATCACATCGCGAGGCTCAGCGTGGTGGCTCCCCACCCCAGCCCTGCGGGGTTGTTTATTGCCTCCTCCTGGTCTCTGCTTTATGTTTGGTTGGCGGGGGGGGGCTTTTTTTTTCCTTTAGCTTGCCCTACTAAACCTGTCGAGATTCAGCAGCTGTAGCCATGTATAACTTCCAATCACCTCCCATATTTCTGATGCTTCCCCCCTCCTCCGCTTTTGTTTAATCGCAGAGAGCGCCTTAAACGAGAGTTTACGGATGTGCTCGTCCTCCATGAACATTCGCATCAGCCAGGAGGATTTTGTTCTCAAGCTTGAAGGGAATCAAGAAGTCAGTTTGAGGAAAGGAGACTGGATAGCCCTTTATCCGCAGATTTTGCACATGGACCCTGAGGTCTATGAAGATCCTAAGGTAAACATTCAGCTGGTGCTACTCTTCCTACTCCAGGCACATCGCAGCAGCCGAGCCTTTTGTGATGTGGGGATTTCTTTTTTTTATTTTTTTTTTACTGCTGTTCCTTCTTGTGGAACAAATCTTCCTACTTTCAGATGTATTTTCTAGGGCCCTATAGGTCAAAGGATTCATGGCCTGAAGAGAGAAATATGGTGATGAGACTGACTTCGACTGCTTTCAAAGGAATTGACAATTGCACATTGACTACCATAAACTTTAGGCTAAATGTGGGTTTTGTTTGGCAGTGGATCATTTGATACCCAAGGAGGGCTGAATAATAGAAGGTGGTTTAAATAGCAAATAATGTGGGCCATTTAGCTAAGTGCCCCCAAAGCATCATTGACTCCCTGAAGCCCTATAATAGCGATGTCTTACTTGAGCCTTATGCTTTTTCACCTCCCTTCGTAAGGATTCACCCCTTCTTGATCAATTAGTAGAGTGTTGTGAACTTGAGACTATAAAGCTGTTGCTCCGCAGCGAAGCTCGGAGGGTAATTGTGTCATCTCCTTGTATTTTTCTCTGACGCTCGAGTTAATGAATATCAAAGACTTGAAATTAATCCACCCTGCCTCAGCCTTAATTCAGCTTTAGAAGTTCACCACACCACCTGCATGCAAATTGCATAGACTCCATCTCAGCTCGGTTGCTCCCCCGGATTGCCGTCCCCAGCCCAGGGTGCCACAGAGGAAGAGCAGGGGTGCACGCTGAGGCTGTTAAATGCCTCCTCTGTCTGAGAGGCAAGAGCTTATACCTGATCCGTTCCTCATCCCCATTTTCCTAAGCAAATGGCTGTCTCCCAGCCATGCTGATTCCCATCCTTGGCACTTGAGCCAAAGAAGGAAACTGTATTTTTTTACATGTTTAGAGAAAACTCATATTAGAGGCATTACTCCCTGAGGCTCTCCCTTTTGGGAATTTAAGGATTTGAGGTTACAGAGGAAAAATGAGATTCGAGTGCCTTGTTGATGTGGGACAGCATCTCGCTGCACAGGAACTCCAGCTTTGGTAAAAGGAGGTGTGGAGCGTGTCAGAGTTAGCAGGAGTAAGGCATAGTCACCAGCATGAACACTGGAGCCATGAAAATGGAAATGATACCCAGGAGGGCCCTGCTGGCTGTCCCCACCCAAAAATGAGGGCAGAGACAGCTGAGAAAATTAGGGTTTTAAAAAATAATCCATATATTGGCAAATAGTTGATTAATATTTCTATCCTTAAAAAAGTAACAACTAACAAATAAGCTTTTTCTCACGTTATTCTTAACACTTTATTTTGGAGAACATTATTGATTTGTCAAAAGTCCATCTGTTTGTTTAGGTCCTAGACCAAAAGCATCAGTGTGGAAACTGATCCCCTCCCTTATCCAATAATTGCCGGAATATATTACCATATTTCCATTGCTTGAATGTATCTGCTTAGTATCAGCTCTGCTCAGCTTTCACAGTACAGCTTTAGTTCATATATTCTATCGTTTTGATAGTGAATGAGCAATCCACACATTGCAGTACATTGATTTCAGCACATGGGCCCTCTCGAAAAGTGGGGAAATCACTGTTCTGTTTGGTTCTTAAAATATGCAGTGTGCTTTCAACAATAACTACTGAGGATCAGATAGAGATGGAGAATGAATTTTTTGAAAGGTGCAGTCTTGAGCTTGTCATGTATTTAGGGAAAACTTTCCTGGGAAAACAGGCAGCTTGACAAGATAATTTTGCAGCAATGCTTTTCTCCTGGATACATAAATTTAAGTTCAAGCTATCTTCTGATTTGGCACCGTATTCGGTAAGTGTAAGCATATATTGTTGACCTCTTTCTCCATTCATCAAAGCTTAAATAGGTCAGTTTTCTATAAAGTGGGTAGGTGAACCCCTAAATCTGAACTCAGATAGTTATAGAGCTCAGTACATGGACTCTGCACATCCCATAAAGTGAAATATCAGGAAACGTTGCAGGAAACCTTACACAGTGGCTTCCCAAACAAAGCTAAATTCAAGATGTGACTTATATCAGTCACAGAAGATTGCTCAGTTTTCAGAATACTCTTAGCAGGCCATTCACACAGAGCCTCATCACCTGTTCTTGCTCAGTGTCTTCACCTTTTCCTTGCCATTAACCACCCTGTCTCTTCCAAGGAGGCCTTGTGCATGGCTGAAAGTTCCTTTACTGACAAAAATTAGTCTTTATTTAGCCAGCAAACTAGCTTTTAAGGAAACACTGTCCAACCCGAGGGCCTTCAGCAGCACAGACCTGTGTTTGATGTCACTGTCATTGGCTCCATTCCTGTCTCGCGCTTTCTCAATTCCTTAGACACCAATTTATTTGTTGTTAAAAGCAATTACAACTCTCAGATGGCTCTTAGGATGGCAAAGAAAGCATAAGGTTTGACCCAGTATGTCTATGTGTTCAGTACCACAGTCCTTAATTGCTCCAGACGCCAGGAGTGCACCTTGTGGAAATGTTCCAACGAAGGGAAGAGCTCTGGGTTGGGTTGGTTTTTTAAGCTATTGCAGTTCATATTTGGCAATGCTTTTTTAGACCGGCAGGATTTACATTTCAGGAAGTGAATCTTTTTTAAGGAAGAAGTGGTATTCTGGGCTTTCATTTGTTACTGTGCTTCTTCAAATGAAGCAAAAAGTTACCGGGGAAAAAAAAAGTCATGCTTCCTTTTGGCAGCGGTGTTCAGAGACTAAAAAGAATTACTTGTCAGTGGAAACACACATATGATCACCTTTATCTTTGTGGAAAATCCAGGCCACGGCCATTCAGAGAAACAAGCTCCTGTTCTTCAACACCCAAAGATACATCCCCTCCAGCACACCTTGTACTTGGTCCCTTTCTCATAGACCACCTCCCCTGCCATTGCTTTTTTCTCGACAGCAAGACCTGCGGTGCGTGCTCTGAAGAGCCTTTAATCTAATGGGTAGATCAGTAACAGTGTGGTTTTTATTGTGGTGTGATTTTTTTCATCAGTTGAGGTTGATTTCTGTCTGACTGACTTGTTCCCAGCCAGCTCCAAATGGCTGCTGCTATAGCAGATGTATGCAAAGCAGGACAAATGCTAATGAGTGACCATAAGCAAGAAGTGTCTGTCATTTTTATTCAAAGCATGCAGGAGGATTTTGTAAGTGGTTAATTTGCCGTTGACTGAGTGAGGATGCCAGATCTCCTTCATTCAAAAACGTGAGTTATCTCTAACCAGGGATCCTGCTATTGGAAAATAGTCAGAAAGATGTTCCATTTATGGAACGTCGGTTGCCAGCGCAACCTCAAGCCTTACTTGAAAGTGCCCTTTTTATAACGGTCAATCGCGGGCGGTTGTCCTGCTTTGCACACAGCTTCCGGAGCAACACATGTGAAGGTCGGATGTGGCGAATTAAGCAGCAGCCATCTCCAACTGAAGGGAAAATTGACTGCAAAGCATCGGGTCCGGTTTTTGAGTAATCTGCACCACTGGGTGCAAAAGAAGGATGGATTTTGCTCTAGCTTGCAAGAGCAAGATCAGTGCAATGCATTCATGGGCATTTGCAGAATTTAGCAGATTATCCTTATTCATGATGTATGTACCACACTGAGCGCGTATGATGCTTTACAAGAAAATTGCCCTTCCACTAAGGTTCATTGTCCCTGCTACAACGCGGTCAAAATCTAATTACAATCAATATAGGCCAGACAGTAGATGAGACGTGGAAGTTGAAGGAGCTCAATGTAAAACAGCTAAGCTAAGTAAGTGGATTTAAGGAGCGTTCTTTGCAGGGAAGAGAATGTGAGTTAATGAAACTTGAGGGAACCAACTATAAAGGAGAAGCTGTCAGCTCCTTGTCTTCCTCTTTATCTTCTGGGTTTCAGAAGCGTTACCATTGTGCAAACAAAGCAACTCATGTAACTGCCTTGTTATATATTATGCTCTCTCTCTCACTTTCTCTTTTATTTCCAGGAGTATAAGTTCGATCGATACATAGAGAATGGCAAGAAGAAAACCACGTTCTACAAAGCAGGAAGAAAACTGAAGTATTTCCTAATGCCCTTTGGCTCTGGGATCAGCATGTGTCCAGGGAGGTTCCTCGCAATGAATGAGATGAAGATGTTTCTTTTCTTACTGTTGGCTCATTTTGATGTAGAACTGGTGGAAAACAAAGCTGTCAGACTTGATAACAGTCGTATGGGCCTTGGTATCCTCCTGCCAGACGTTGATATTGACTTCCGTTACAAGCTGAGGTCCTTAAGAAAGTGAGCAGCGGCCTATATGCCTTCTACTAATCTCCATGTTTGCTCTGTTTCATCACTCAGCTTTGCGTTTTTGGAAACATTTGCTTTTCCCTCTCTGCTGTTACCTCCTTCCTATTTGTTTCTAAGGAGAAAAGCTGTTGGGCTGAAGGCAGATACCAGCTGCAGGGACATGCAACCTCAATTTGTCCTGCCTGAGTTGAGAGTAGTGAGGTGAGCTGACAAGAGTTTGGCCAATAGCCCAATGTCCCTGCAGGACAAACCCCCCATACTCTCGGCCGTGAGTTGAGTAAGATTTACAGGGAGGATGAAATCAAGCTGAATCAAGGCCGTTTATATGGGAAACGGGCTCAGCAGCCCTCTGTCACAAGGGTTCCCCCTTGTTAGATTGGGAGGTCCCATACACCCACCATCTGGAGGCATCTGTGCATCTTCTCGTAGAAGTATAATAGCAAGAAGAGGGGAACTTAATTTCAGAGGATGAAAGAATTTTTAGTGATTATTATTCTAACTTTTTATTTGCTGTTCCCTTCATGGTCTTGAGTGTCTCAGCCCTTATTTGGGAGATGTGTGGGGTGGTGGGGGATGATTTGCAAGACTGTCTTACTGGCAACACATTTCGGAGTTCAGTTTTATGTACTGAGGGTGAATGCTTTGCTTTTCTTCTTTTTTTTTATTTTCTGGTGCAATGCAAAGAAATTAAAATCTGTGATTTTTTCCTGCAGTCATTTAAAGTCAGAAGGGAGGTTCTGTTGATTTTAGTAGGCTCTGGATCAAGCCTAAAATATCTGGTTTGCCTTTTGAGCCAAAAAAAGTATATTCTTCAGGGAGAAAATATATGAGCCTGTTTGAAATGGTTCTTATCGTCTCAAAAATTAACTTCTAACTTCTGTTTGTCTCACTGTTTTCCTAGTAACATGTCCATGTGTTTATTCAGGCCATTTCTTGTGTTTGTTTGTTTCTCCAAAATGACAAAAGAAGAAGAGGGCTTCAAGGGCAAGTGCGGTCTCTAAAACTGCATTTTAATAATGTTTTACTGTGTCTAAGTTATCCATAGGCAGAGTAGTGTGACCTGTGTTTGGAAACAGACTTGTCCATCTACAAATGGGAAAATAGACTCTTCCCTGGGGCCAAAATTTGAGCAAGTGAAAACCCTGGGCAGTCACAGAAGTTACCTGTATACTGGCTGTCCAGCCTGCTTCACCAGGTGACCAGCTCTTGTTTCAAAAATTAATTTCCTAGTGCATGGGATCTGAGATTTTTAGACCCCGTCTCTCTGCCCAGCCACCAGCTCAGACACTGATGAGGATTCTCATGGCTGTCCAGTCTCGATTTGCCAAGACGGACATTGTGATGGGAGAGTAGCTGTGTCTGTGGGCCTTGCCTTGTGTTCCCGAAAAGCATCTCTCTTTGTTGATGTAAGTCTTTTAAAATCCAAAATTTTACTAATCTCTCAAGCACTCGATGGCCTATGGATGGAAACTGCTACGTACATACTAAGGGTTAGAATTGTTTATTGTTACTTGTGTAGAAGCCGGTTTAGTTACTCATCTAAAGCACATACCCTAAATAAGTATCAGCATCAGTAGAAAGGCTTTCAGAGATTGGCACAGCCACATTCTAAATCCTCCAAGGAGAAAACTGTGGTTTTGTGAGATGTATTGGATAAACATTTTCTCTTCATAAGTAATATCAATAATGTCTACAGTGTTGGAGAACGCTTACATTAAATGGGGTTTGCGGTTGATTAAATGCTTTAACTTTGCGTCAACATTTAATCAACAGCAAAAGCTGATTATTGCTTTGTGCCACAGAATAAAATTTGTTTTTATGGAGAGATTCTTGTACTCAAGTTACTTACTGCTGCAGTTGCTCTGCAGGAGCTATTCTGTACTCAGCCATAGCTCACAATCCAGTTTGGACATTAGAGCTTGGTTTATTGAGAGAGGAAATGTTGATATCATTACACTGTTGACTGTATTCCATTATTGCTTAAATGTAAGCGGTAAAATGTCTCCTGCCATAGTTATGATGAATCTTTCCTTGGCATCCAACTTTCAAACAAACCTGAAGCAACCGTGAAAATAACAGTAGGTATTTGTTTTAAACAGAAGACTTTTTTTATAATTGTATTCTATTTTTAGGGTTTTGAATTAGAATATCACAGGCTGCTGCATAATTTGGTAGGACATAATAGGGCTGTGCCAAAAGTACATGCAAATCATTAGTAATTTCAGATTAATTGCTGATCGGTTTGTGTAGTATCTATTTTGAAGTGAAAAGAGCTAGATTGTCTCAAACAGCAAATTAAATGTGCAGGGCATGCTTCCATTTTAAAAAGAAAAAAAGGGTCAGGATCTTTCCCAGGAGTTTCAGGAAGCCTCCGTGAAGGCGCTCGGAGGCCTTGCGGCAGGGTTGGAGAGCGCTCTTTGCACCACACAAGAGGCCAGCGTTTTGCTGGGATAAAAAAAAAAGTTGGTTGCTCATTTTGCTCAGGGACCGAAATACTCAAACGTAAAGCAAGGCCTGCCCAGCTTGTCCTGGAACTGTGGCCCTGGTAACCCACGCTCCTGGTAGATGGATTTTGCTGGTAAGCAATGCACCAGTACCTCAGCGTACCCCAGCTGCAGAGGAGGTAAGCCTCACCCCCACGTGAAGTCGTGAGAACTAGAGCAGGACAGAGGAAATGTTAAGCCCTTCTGGTCCATGTACTCAGCAGCTGAGGTGACTTACGGAGAGTTGGCAGCAGGTTTGACCAGGAGTGGCTCAGGCTCCGTGGAGCAGGGTGTGCAAGGCCCACCACCACGGTGTCGGTATCCCTGGCCGTTAAGCCACAGCAGCGCGACGGGATGAGTGCGCCCCAGCCCTGGAGGTCCCAACTGGAGCCAAGCTGGCTGCGATGTGCTGTGCCGAGGAGAGTGTGTTACGTGACGTAGATCACAACACGGTTTGTGATGGCCTCCTCTGCTGCAGAACCTGGGAGTGACCGGCTCTAAGTGTCTGTCACTGGTGCACTTAGACGGCAAAACGATCTCGGCAGAAACGGCAGTGCTGTTTGCAAGCGTTCGGGTGCTGCAGGGCTGAGAGCTGGGAGGCACTCAGACCTGGTGCTTCCTTCTCCCTCCTCGCCCCTTCAGCAGGGGGGCCTGCCCTGCACGCCCAGCAATGCCTGCCTGTCACCCGCTGACCCCGTCAGCCAGGAGGAGCGCAAAGGTGCCCCTTGGATGTCTCTGCTGTTGCTCTAGTGAAATGGTGCGCTTGCTGATCAGTTTGGGATGTGACCCGGCTGCTCAGTACCAGCCCCCGACTGTAGGTTTTTGCTGCCTATGGTGACATTGATAATATCTTCTGCTATTAAAATAAAATTTTAAAAAATCACCTTTTTTTTCTCATATAAAATAGGTTTATTAAGTCGGTATGGCCCTTTATAGCACCTGAGAAGAAAAGTGAATTCATCATCAACTAATGTGAATGCTAAAATGTGATTTTTTTATTATTGTTATTATTATTTTAGTTTACAGATGGTATGTTCTTAATTTTCATGCTGGCACTCAGTACTGCTATAAGCTATTGTAAACTTTTTTAACTGCTACATTACTTTAAGGACCATGCTAGTCTGTGTGTACCTGTTTGCAAATTAGTCTTTCCGACCTCTGCCAATATGTCCCAGTGTGCTACTAAAAAACTGTGTAAGAGTTGTTCTTTAGTTTTTGCTTTTAAGCCAGTTGCATGTCACTATTTTTGGCATTGCTATTTTTATGAATAATTACTGGTCTGTGAATTTCTTTTGTAGAATTATAAATGAACTTTTATTTGATCATTGAACTTTCTGACATTCAAAAGATTGTGAATTGCTCTTAATACTGCGAACTGACATTTTGTATATAGATGAACAATAGTTAGATTTTACTTTAATAGTATCGATCACTAAGGCTCTTAGATCAAATAAGGTATATTGTGAATTTCTGAGCAAGAAAATTGAAACTTCATTACTTTACTAACCTAACATCTTAAGTGAATTTTGTATTTCAAGGACACAATAAAAATGAATATATCTATTTTAATATTGAAAGACTGTCCAGGGTATTTTTTCCAGCTTACATTTACACTTTTCTCACAGATTCACAATCATTGCTTTCATTTTTTAAAATTATTTATTCAGCCTACTGCATTTTTTCTGTTACTTGATCTTGAAAAGTATTTCTGTAAGGAAAAAAAAAAAAAAGCCTTTGATTCCACACTGGGATGGAACAGCTCCTTTGAATTTAGGAAATTATCAAGTCTGGTTTACCCCCCATCAAACTTAAGCCAGTTTTTATCAGGTGAGAAAAAAGAAAAGGTGATACTTCTGACATTCTTAGGACATTATTCAATATTAATATAAAGATCTGTAGTCCACTAGTGATTCCCAAATACAGCTCCTAGGCTTTTCCTTTTGCAAACCCCTGCGTAGCACAAGATGTACTACCTAGTGTAAAATATTCTGTCCTCTCAGATCATTCATTGTAAAAGGCGAAATGAATGAAAATTGTTACAATATACAGCACTGCACCAGCAAAGCACAACTTGGCTTTCCTAGGGATCACTGTAGATGCTGAGTTCTACAAGTAGGTATTTAATATGAAGGTTGGATTGTAGAGAGATCAGTGTTTCCTCCTTCCTTCCTGCAGAAATGCTTGTCAGGTATGTCTGTGAGGGTTGTTGAAGATACGTTCTAGAGAAGCTAGACCTGCAGCATTTTTCTGGGTTTGATAAATGTGTGTGTAACTGTGCAGTTGTTTTAACTCCAGAATATATTAGAAGTTACTGAAGTTTATAATTAAAACGTGGCGTTGTTTGAGATCTCTTGAAGGGCACATTTCTGAGTGAGCTTTCCATGATGGTCTGAAAGATATCTTGGGAGCAGAATTACTAAGACCTCTTAACACTGCATTTTATCTAATATTTGGTTTGACACTAGGTGCTTTCTTGATATTACTTATATTGCACTGCATTTTAAAATAATTTGAGACATCAATTTATGCATGACATATGCTTAATTCAGATAAATAGAGCTATTTAACTGTCAGACCATAGAAAGTATTTTCTTGCCTGTTACCTCAGCCAGCCCAGGTACCCTCACTAGTCATGTCCTGATACCCCCAACATGTCAGAAAAAGGATCTCATTACAAAAATACCCTTTAAAACTACGCTTACAAAAGTATTGTGATCCTTAAGTTATTGTCTGTGTTTATAACACTAGTAAGTATGAAGACATGATTGCTGCATAGCTAGAAGCATATAAAAAGATAGAAAATGTTTCATTTTCATTTGAAAGCAAAGAATTAAACTGTAGTGGGATTTTTACCCTCATATAAACCAGAACCGTGTCTGTGTAGCCTGTCGCATGCATCAGGGCTGCCTGGGATCTCGGGTACTGAGGTTGTGTGAATACATCCTTTGTAATAGCAGAAATGTGCTTGTCTTCAAAACTATTGACACTAAAACAGACAATCCAAAGAAGCCTAAGCGTCTGCTGTTCCTGCTAGGAGTCTTGCAGGATTCTGTCTTGCAAGATTTTGTTAAACCGATTTTCACACCGATGTTTTGGTTTGTGTGTTTCTCCCCCCAAACAGCAACTATGGATACAGCAAAGTTTGATAGAAGTCTAGGTTCTGGCTACAGGGAGAGTAAAAGACAGTAGATAAACCCCCTGTGATGACTTTTGACGGTGACTTCTTTCCTATCAGCGCATCTTTCCAACTGCCTCTTTCTTCCAAATAGTTCGGTCGCTACCCTCCTACAGGCAGCAAGTCTTTTCCCTGTCTGATTTCCATCTTTCGAGACAGTGAGTCGGCTACCTTCCCAACGTATCTTTCGGTTGCCTTCCAAAACTGACATCTTCGCAGCAGCCGCTCCCGACATCGGCACGGCAGGTAGCTGCAGCCCGGAGAAGTGCCGCGCCGCTAAAGCTTCCAGCCTGAAAAGTGGGTGGCCATTAGTTGAGCTCGGGGTTGGTGAAGGATTCTTAGTCCAGCACGGGGGGATGCCGCCGCTCCGGGGTGGCTCCGTTACGGGGTGCCGCCCCGGTGTGCCCTCGGCCNGCTCCCAACTCCTCCGAGCCCCTAAAAAAAATCGGGCGGAAAGGGATGGGGAAGTGAGGAGAGACTCCTGCCACCCCTTCCCGAAAGCACCCCGTGTTTCCACGGGTGCTGGAGTGGGAAAGGGGGACGGGAACCCGAGGAGGTTCCTAGGGAACCGGGCTGGGTGGTAGGTGAGTTTGGAGGGATTCGGCTGGTGGAGAGGAGGTTTCCTCTGGAAAGGCGGTTGTTTGCCCCTAATCCTCAATTACGAGGATTTAAAAATAGTATTAGAGGGGCAATCTGTTCTGCAACTTCTCAGAAGAAATAATTGTTGATTTAGATAAGCGCTGGTCCCTTCAGTGTTTGATGAAGACGTTAATTTATGGCTGTCTAGCAGTTTATGGCTGTCATTAGATTTTCAGCTTTGTCTCTGTTCGAAATGTACCGTTCTTTTTATTTTAATCCAAGACAATTATGTAAGAAAACGGTTATGTTTGATCTAAACTGCATCATTTTCCTGTAGCATTTCTAATTATTCACAGATCATAGTCCTTATATGTGCATATATGAATTTAAAAATACAGCAGTAAAGTGCTTGAAACAGACCATAAATTTGCTTCATATTTTATTACACGTCTCTGAATCAGGTTGAGAGGACAAGGGCAACTAGAGGCTTGAGGAAGGAGTTAACCCTTCCCGAGACTGGAGAACCAGCCGAAGCAGAGCAAATCCCCCTCCGGAGCGCTTCGGGGGAGGGGGAGGCTGGGTGACACCGAGCTGATGAGCGACCACGGGGACATGGGGCTGGTTGCAGCTCTTTGCTCATTTAACAGACGTCCCTTCTGCGGCGTGGCCGGCTGCTCGGAGCCCCCCAGTCCCACACTGGCTCTCGCTCCCGGCAGCGGCTCCTGCCTTCGCTCCTGCCCGGGCCGGGGTGGCACCCGGAGCGGCTTAACCCCTGCGGCGTCTGCCTAAGCCAAGCGCAATACTTCATCGTGAGCCGATATTGACAGCCTCCGAGGGGCTCCGCTAGAACCCGAGCCCCCCCCCAGACGCGGGCCCGGCCCCGCCGAGCGGGCGGCGGGGGCCGGAGCGGAGCCCAGCGCGACTTGCCCGAAGTTTTGTCCCGTTCCGGCAAGGAGCTGCTCCGCCATCCGATTAAAGCCTCAGGTTCCCTCCGGCCTGTTGGCAGCGGGTGCGATCAAAGTTCTAAATGATCCTGGAGAGTGTCGCGGAGTCCAGGCTCATTTATTTTACCCCCCAACAACTTCCCTCCGCCAACACCACCACCAAAAAAAAAAAGTGTTAATTGCTGTAAAGTTTCCGAGCACGTGGATAATTTACTTTGACTGCCGCGTTTTAATTAAAAGCAAACTTATTTATGTTTCTGATGTTTATATTACGCGATTTAATTATGTTTAGAGGCAGCGTCGCACTTTTTTTTCCCCCTTCCACCCTAAATCACATTTTCATTAAAGGTTTTAATAAGAAAACTCACTTGACCACTATTCATTATCTAGTCCCCTCCATGCACACAAGTTCACTTACCCATTCATTTATTCACTTACTCATTCCAGCAGATCCGCTGCAACTGCTGCTAGCAGGGATGTGAACACTCATAATTATTTGTCAAAGTCTGGAAAGTGTATTATCCCTTCTTCTAGTGGTAATTAGTTACCATAGCATCTAATACGTAAATGTGCCCAGAGCACACCATTAACAGTTAAGCGGAGGATTCAATTTAACACATGATTATATCTTTCATAAGTCATTACATTAGGAAAGCCAATGTCACTCATGCTGGGACAATTTCAGGCGCAGGGCCGGGGTAAGGGGCCTGGGGCCGGGGGAAGGGAACCAGGCTGAGCGGCGGGGGCAGGGGGAACCTTCGGAGCAGGCTGGGGGGAGATCCCGGGTGGGTCGGGCGGTTGGCAGCGGAGAAGAGGCTCTTTTGAAGGGGGACACGTTCATTTCTGGTTAAGTGATCTATCAAGTGTTAAGAGGGGCGGGGGAGCCTCTCTCCTCCCCCCACCCCCGACACACACGGCGCTTGCATCGGCAAGACCTGCCCAGGGACTGTCCCGGCGGCTTCGTGGCGGTCCCCAGCGAGGCTGCTCGGTGCAGAGGGACGGGAATGCGGGGCCGGGAGTGACAGCGCCTCTGCCCGGCAGAGACCCCTCTCCCCCCACTTCAAAGCAAGCGAGGAGGAAGCAAGAGAGCCCGAAGTCGGGCGGCAGCAGTAGCCAAGAATGAAAAGCGTTTTCACTCCGCTTTCCAGTCGCTTGGAAGCAGAGGCAGGCGAGGGAGAGGTGAAAGGAGAAACCTCCCGGTATGCCACAGACGGCGGCGGCCGCTGGCGCTCCTCCGAGCCGCCGGGGAGCAGCCCCAGCCGGGCCCGCACACGCCGCCCCGCGCCTCGGTCCCTTCCCACGGGAACCGGAGGGCAGAGCGTGGGCCTCCCACAGCCCTGTGCCTTCCCCCAGGTCAGGTCCCGGCTGCTCCAGGAGTTTGCTGGGACCTCGCTTGCCTCCGCCGTCCCACGCCCGGGCACCGCCGAGCAGCGCCCGCGCCTTCCAGGGAAACCTCTCCGGGAAGCCTGCTCGGTAACCAGAGATATAGTAAGCGGTAAATCTTGCAGCAAATGTGTCCTGCGATGTTATGTGCACGAACACACGCTACACACACACACATGCACGCACCACGCCAAGCTGGTGGTGGTGGTTAATTCCTAATCAGAATGATGGACAGCAGAGACAGAACAATACAAACTAATGGCTGTGTTGCTGATCACTTTACCCCTTGATTAAAGACACCCAATTATGGCGCAGAACAGTGTCGTAATTATGTTCCTTAATCACATCCAGGAGGTTTAATTGCCTTAACGATGTGTTTCATTAAATGAATTTAGGTATTATAGTCGACAGTTTTCATACACAGTTGTTTTCAAATTAACATAATATTAGACATCGTCATGGAAATTGTTTTAATAATCATAATTAGACGCACCCAGCCTTTGTCTAGTAAATGCTGAGAGACGCTTCTCCTTGCGCCTGGGGGCTGATCTGCCCACCCTCTCTGGGCTGCCTTCCCACAGCTCCGTGGCACTTTACAGTTATGTTTCCTGAAAAGTTACAGGTTCTGATTAATCTTTTTTGATGGGAAGTGGAGCAGAAAATATTTATCCCCTCCCCCCGCCTGCGGTGCTGCCGTTGTGAGAGGCGGCTCCGCGGACACCCGCCGCCGGCCCGGGCCGCCCGAGGGGAGGGGGGACCCGGTGGGGCCGGGCCCCCTGGCCCGGGCCCAGCGCAGAACGGGCAGCTTTGGGGAGCTGCTTGCTCCCTCTGCCCTCGGGTTTTGGGCAGGGCGAGGGTCCACGAGTGGAGAGACGGCTCCAAAACTTGGGGGGTAGGGAGGAGGCGGGGGGTGGGGGTCCTGCAGCTCGCCCCCGGGCGTACCCAGCCCCAAGGGCCGGGCGGCGAGGGGCGTGCATGGAGCCGCGGGACGGCCGGCAGGGCCCCACACTGCCGCGGTCCGCCAGCAGGAGAAAAGGGGGGAAGAACTTCTCCCCCCCTCCCTGGGACACCCCGAGCCAGGAGTAGGGTGCCGGAGGAGCGGGGGAGGTGCTGGGGACCATTCAGAGCAAGGTAAATGGGAGGAAAGGACCCTCTCCCCCATCTACCTCCTTAAATTTGGAGATATATGCTTAACAAAGCACAGCATCATAGAAGCATTTGTTCAAAATATTTTAATAAAGATTCTTTCCGACATAGATACACATACAAACGATCGTACATTGCTGTCATAATCTGATTGACCTATTTAATATATATCACTCTTTACACATCCGTGACCTGCCAACAGATCCATCATGGCTCCTATTTTGCCATCCAACCTGACAGTCCGAATTTGTATTATCTGCAAGTAGTGGAAAATAGCTTGACTCGGTTTTCAAAGGGAAAAAAAAAAAAAAAGAAAAGAAAAGAAAAAAAAAATCTTGATTTACAAATGGCAGAGAGTCAGCCACCCAGCCATGCAAACTCAAACTGAAGGCTCACTTTGGGTAAATAGCTACTTCTTGTTTTTCANAAAAAAAAAAAAAGGATAAGAATTCCACGCGTTCGGTAAATCAGCCTAAAGTATTTTAAGTATTTTAAAGTATTTCAACTTAAATAATCATCAACAGTCAGAATAATTTACATACACATTAAAAGCAGTTTAAATTATACCTTCGAAAACACAGCGCCTGGGAAAACATTGGCTTGGCAAGTGTTCTTGTAGCAGCTATTGCTCTGATGCCTTGTAAAAGTAAAGAGCTATTACCTGTTATAATGCAAAGAGTACCCTTTCAAAAATCAGTTGGTTGAGCAATTAAGAATACACCTTTCCTGTAATTTTTGGACTGAAGCAATTTATTAAAGCTCAATTTAAATACAGGGATGATGCAACTTAAAATCCAGATGACCTTTCATAAACCTAAGCAGCTCGGATACATCAACATTTCTGGTTATACGTTGTTGGCAAATAAACGTTTTAAACACTTGGCACACAGTTTAAGTTAATCCATAAACAGAATTTTAGAAGCATTTAAAGTAACTGCACATAAGACCCGTGACCTTAACACATGATAAATATTGTTGGCGTGGAAGGGTCATTTAAAGAATAACAAATAAATAGCATGTCTTGTTTATACATCATTGCGAAGTGGAAAGAAACAAGGTGCACATAAATATTTCTTTTAAAATGCGATACTTTCAGCCACGCGGAATAGGGGGTTTGATCGGTTATTTTTTGTCTTTTTTTTTTAACTCTCTCGATTTTTTTTAAATCACTCTCACCAAACTTTGCGCATTTTCACAGGATCAAAGTTTAGAGACGATAAAAAATACAAAGTCTTCCATAGCAATGGTCCAGTCTCTTTGTTTCTGCGAGTCGCTTAAATAATAAGTTTACATTTCAAGTTTGTTTGTTTCCTGGCTCAGAATAATAATAATACTGCTAATAATAATTAAAAAAAAAAATTTCTATGTTCAAGTACCCTCTCTGATTTGTCCCATCCACCTCCGCACCCGGGGCGCGGCGGCCCCTTCCCCTCGCACCGGGGCCGGGACCGCGGCGCCCCGCGCTGCCGCAAGTTTGTTTGTTTCCTGGCTCAGAATAATAATAATACTGCTAATAATAATTAAAAAAAAAAATTTCTATGTTCAAGTACCCTCTCTGATTTGTCCCATCCACCTCCGCACCCGGGGCGCGGCGGCCCCTTCCCCTCGCACCGGGGCCGGGACCGCGGCGCCCCGCGCTGCCGCCGGGGCCGGGAGACCGGGGTGGGG
>VWZZ01007290.1:73850-114692 GCA_013399095.1 Psophia crepitans | reverse complement strand
AGACTCATTTTTTCTGATATTGCAGAAAAACTGCAAAATAATTCCTTGATTACTTTCACACTCCCACAGATGAAATAATGAAGTCTATGAAACTTTTTCCACAACACCCGTGCATGCCATACTGCAAAGGAATAGGAAAATCTTGGATTCACTTTTACCATTCCCAGTGGGGACATCATCTTCCTTCCTTATATGGACCTCAAAATACATCACAAACCAACTGAAACCATTATAATTGCTCAAGTATAACTTTTCAGTGCCAATGTTGATCTAATTTCGAAAACAAAGACTTGATTTTTGATCATCAAGAAAAAAGAAAAAGTGGAGGAAGAACTGCCAAGGTCATAGATTTTGGTTGTTTTTCCTCAATGAAAGGAAGAAAATGGCAGCTTTTTTTTTTATTTTTAGTTACACTGTATACATTTATAAATGATGCAAGAATTTAATATGCATCAGAGTGAGGTCCAAAAGTATCACACACAAGTTTCTGCTGTAAAGCTTCCTGGGGCAGGTTCTCAGACTTGAAATTTGTCAGGAAGCTAGAGTGAACCCAAACGATGACAAAATCAAGCACACTTGTCCATCAAAGATATTTGTGAGCAATCAATGCATCAGAAAAATACACAGTAAGAATTAATCAGTTTCTTTTATTGCTGGTACTGTCCTTTTTTTCCCCCTCCAGTTTTAAATTCATTCACAACACATAGTTTAAGTGCATCCATTAAAAGAAACGTGGCATAACTCCCCATAATGATTAATATTATTTCATAACAATTAAAAAGAGTTACCATCCAAATTCCTCAGCTTCTGCACATCTCAGAATTTTTTCCCTGATGTTGAATTTTGTAGTCCTATGCAATTTAAAAAAAAAATCACATTTTTATTTATACAATTAAAAAAAATCACCAAAGAACAATCCAACACATAGTTAAGATGTGAAACACACTGACATTTCCAGATGATTCCATACTTATATGCCATTACAAAGGAACCATAATCTTACTGAACACATAATCCCTTACTCAACAGGAAAGCTTTCTGGCTTGGTTTACGCTCCAAGAAATTTTGTAGCATATCCATCCCATCCAAAGATCCTCCAGGTTTCAAAATGAGGTTTCTGTATTTCATCCCAGCCTGATAAAAGGTAAAGCAGAAATTTACTATCTCTTATCTTGCAAACTGCTGCTTTTCTGTATTTGTTGCATATTTAAAAATCTACTCATTATTAAACACCTTTCGTCCTTCTAGATTTTCTTAATACCAAATCAGGACACACCACTACTATAATTTAGATCTGCTGGAAGAACTCAAGAACCTATTCTTGAAGGAATCTTTTTTCTTGTGATTTTACACTATTTTGGAAGTTACAATCACAACTCATCTGAAAGACATTCTGTAAAGCATAACATGCATACAATCTCTACACAATCTTCAGCAATGGATTATCCCCATGACTGACTGGCAGGAAAAGGGAACCTAGCATCCACTCTCTTAGCTGATGATCTCCCTTTCTTTAATCTCTGTTTGGAGCACAGAGATGATCGTTTAGGCAGATACAGCACTGAGGAATGACATGGCACATACACACATATTATATGCACAGTAGTATATATAATTCATAGATACACATTTAACTCCCCATTAAAGTATCTCATAATAACGGAGACTTAACGCAGGTAGAAAACATTTTTACTTCAGAAGGAATGGATTCCGTAAAAAAGAATGAACCAAGCTTCAGAGACACAGTAAGTAATGAGGACTTTACTAATAAGAGGTCATATTTTAAATAACATATCTGGAGAATTTTGGGCTTCTGAGACATGACTATCAATGAGAAAATATTATTTTACATGCAGAGGTCTCAGATGCCTCTGATATTGAAGAAAACAATGTTCTTCCTTTTAGTCACTGTATATACACTTATATAGTTCCCCCACATGTCAAAGCTATGAGAGTACAGGACTACACCACTTCCTGATAGCTGTACTGCAAAAACAAGCATAAGTCTTTTTAACTGATGGACTTCCATGACTTAATTACATTACCAATGACATTGTTTGAATTAACAGCTGGAAAAAAAACATAAAAAAAATTCACTGAAGCATTGCTTATACTTCATTACTTGTGTTAGTTTCCTGAACTTTAGCAGCAAATTAAGATATTGTTCCTTGTAGTTCAAAAGTGTTGAGTAGACTTGAGTCTTTGCTGTTGTCTCTCCAGAGTCAACATATTACTCGGTTCTAGGAAGACTAGAATTATTTCAGACGATGTGCAAGAACTGAGGAGTGTGACAACCAATGAAGTTAGCGTTAAGTGTTTGCTGAAGAAATTTTATAAATACAGTTTCTGAAACTTGTTTCTATAACTGTTGCTCAAAACAGGAAGAGAGGTTTTATTCTAACAGGAAGAGGTAAGCCAAATTTCTAAAAGCCCTAGTCATAATACTGTAACAGTTTTCCTTTCCTGCTGAAGACTAGTCTATATCTAGATATAATAAAATATGAGTAACTAGAAAAATCATACTGATATCTAGTATTTGTTTCTAAAAGAGTGTTTGTCTCATCATGGGGAACTATTACACTTACATGGAATCCAAAGAAGGAAAACAAGTTGAAGGAAAACCAATTTGAGAAGATGGCAAATGCTCTGAAGAAGGAGGGGAAGTCTCCACAGAATTACCCTTGAAGTAGTATCAGCATTCGAGAAAAGTATGTGCATGCACACATATGCTAGAGAGCGAGTCACACACAAACAAATAGTAATTTTTCTTCCTCACTTATTAGCCTGGATAGCAAGCTTCAAATTCAAAGAAGCACTAGTTGCCTTTTAGCTGAACTGTAGCAAATATTCACTCCTAGCATAAATAAATGATTCTCAAAGCCTCCCATACAGAGACAAAGAAAACAAATTCCCACCAAAAAAAAAATCAGAATAAAAGGCACTTTCATCCCTCAGGAGAAGTAGAGGTCACAGAGAAATTCTGCCAAACTATAGTTTAGGATTTTGACTATACAATCACTCAGAAAAGAGTTTTGAGAGTAGGGAGTAAATCTAACAGGAAAAAAAGGTCTGGGATGACACTGGAGGGGTGTGCAGGTATCAGAACAGGGAACTGACACAAAGTCCCACAAGTCTGGCAGAAGCACCCCCACCCATCTCACCCAACTGCAAGGAGTTAAAAGAAACCAGCAAGTCTCATCCCTCCTCAAATGCCATTTTCAAGATCCACAGGAACAGCATTTTATTAGAGTTATTTTATTCTCTCATTTGCCTTGCCATTTCTTCTCTCCTGCTCTTATTTATGAGTGACAATATTCCCACTGAATAAGCAGGAGTGCTTGTTCTCACATGTACCTGCAATGAATCTCTAGAACTTCAAAAATCAATCTCGACCTCCAAATCTTTCATCACCTCTCCTCTCAAGCTATTCAGTTTGCTGCTTTTCTTCCTAAAACCCCTTTCGGGTTTTATCGGCCTAACCACTGCCCCAGTTTTCTAGACCCTACTCTATGTCCTCTTTGGACTCCTCTCTTCCTTCAGGTCAAAGTCTAATCTTTTTTTCCCTTCTCCACCCTCTAGAGGGAGGGACAGTTCTAGAAGTTCTGGTTGCTGTGATAAGGAAAGGGAAGAATGAGGGCAAATTCCAGGAGAAGAACAAGAAAGTCAAGCACTTTCTACTCTCTCCTTCATTTCCCTCTTGTATACATTTACTGAAGGGAAGAACTAGTCCTGGCTGCTGAATCTAGAAGACAGACAAAAGGATCAGGAAAACCAAAAGGTCTTTCCCATGATAGAACTACAGTGTCTCAACTCACAAGTCTCTGTGATCTCTGAAAAATCAAAAAAAAAGTTGCCAGAATTGGCAGGACTACTAACCACATCACTAACTATCCTGTCTGCTGGAGGTAGAAGAGGCTGGAAAATTACACGGGGGAAAAAAGCCCAGTAAATCCAAAACCTGTCACTAATTTGAACTTCAAAAGCCACTCTGGAGAAAAACTAAAGAGGTAAAAATTTGCGAGTTGTGCTGTGAAAGATCAAAATAAATTCAGTTTCCTAAACAATAACTACATAAAAGTACAACACACTTGAGGCACTATTAATGGAAATAGAGCACCATTATCATACAGCTTTCATAGCAAAAGAATATGCATCTGCTCTTGCAGTGGAGGAATATCGTTTTTCAGCATAAAATTAAAGAGGAAGACATTAGTCAATGCAACACAATGTCTCAAAAGTGTCATAAAATAATATTAAATATATGACTATGTAAGAATTGTATTAAAACCTAAAAAATTTAAGATGATTTTCTGAAGTAAAGGGTGGTCGGGCATTGGAAGGGGTTGCCCAGGGAGGTGGTGGAGTCACCATCCTTGTGGGTGTTTAAAGAAAGGTTAGATGTGGTACTTAGGGACATGGTTTAGTGGGTAATAGGTGGTGGGGGGGGACAGTTGAACTAGATGATCCTTGAGCTCTCTTCCAACCTTAATGATTCTATGATTCTGTGATTCTATGGAGTTATTTAGACGCTTTTTTTTTTGTTCTTGATCTGAACTTGACAGGTACAAAAGTACTTAAGATGTTATATCTATGGATCACGATTGTAATAAAGAGGTTTCAGAAACAAAGTGCAACAGAAGGCTTCAGTAAAAAGGATTCATCACCTACCTTTGGATTCATTATTCCTTCTTGCTTAAAGCAGCTATAAAAAATGTCCATGGAAAACACTTCACTCCACAGGTACCCATAGTACTGACCATCATAACCACCTGCCAGATGTCCAAAAGTAGCTGGCATGCTTGTTCCTTGAAAAGTACATTAACATGATTTTATTTAAATCAAATGCAGTTATCTGATGTATACAGTACTTCAAGACTAAATTAATAAGGAATTTGTATCAAATATTTTGACATTTCAAAGATAAAGGCTCTGAGTATGCCTCTGAAAGTATTAACCATATTCTGTTGACTACAAAGGAAACTCCTTTTCCCATTTTAGGCTAGTTGCACATCCAACACAGATGTAACAGAACATCTACAGTGGTATTCGCTTCATGTTGTTCTAAAGTATAACCTGCAAAGTGTTAAGTTTTATATTTACCTTCATCTTTCTTCAGAAGAGATCATTAAGATCACCCCAAGTTTCCAAGTAACTAAATTATTTCAGCTTTATTAAAGCACATTCATAAAGACAACTCCTCAGACTTTTTGCATGCCCAGCATTATCAGGAAAGAAAGTCATGTTTAAACAAACCATTTGGACATGCTATATAAAAGCTTCACATTGACATACCTGGGGTGGCAGGAATTCCTAAAGTCTCCATACAGTATTTGGCATATTCATCTGCTGGGTCAACAGATGGCTTTGTATGCAGTGCCTGGTCAACTTTGCTCAAAACAATCTGACGGAGGGTTAAAAGGCCTAATTGAGTAAGAACATTTAATTAACTATCATCAAAGTAGCTGGAGTTTCTTTAGCATCTTTCATTCAAAGATCTCAACATGCATCCTAAATTATTAGGAATTAAACTATGGAAAAAACTTGGAATTATGTAGTTTCTATTTGAATTCTTTCAGTTACAGAAGTTGAGAGGCATATTTTTAATAAAAGGACTGTCGTTATAAGTGAAATCTTTTCAAATGTTTTTTTTCCTCACAAAACAAAACCAAAATAAAGCACATATTTTAAAAGCACATTTAGTATTTAAAATTATGTTTTCAACTGTTCTCACTTACAGTATACCATTTCATTCAGGGCTTGAACAGATGATAGTAAGTATACCTACCTTAAGATACTCCAAAGAACAGCAAGACCTACTGCTGCTGCAGCTGCTGTAGGCTTTCTTGAAACAGCTACAAGATATGAACCTTTACTCAGACAAAATGTTTATGTACCTACAATGCCTGTACAAGTGAGAAGGACTGGAACTTCTTGTTCAGGATAGGGAAGCAGTACGAAATAAACAGCAGTGGCTTAATGACAAATTGTACCGTAAACGGGTAAGGCTAGGACGTGGGGGCAGTTCTGACTACATGGACAGAGGGGCAAGAGTGACAGAGTAACAATGAGATGATAGGCAATGGCATGAGATTACAGTCTCAGTTTGGAGATACATGAAAGGTGGTACAAGACATGGAAGGAGAATAGAATTGGAATCTTAGTTTGGGAAGGCAGTATATCTGCTGGGAAGGTAGAGAACATGGACTTAAGGTCCTGGACTGAGAAGTTAAGAGGCTGTTTCAGCAGTGCAGGACTACAACAGTTCTGCCTGGGATGTGCTATGTATGTTCAGTAAACTTGCAAACAACTTTCATGTCTGTCGAGTGTCATGTGCAAATCAAATGTAGATGATACATGTAGAAAATCTGATACTGTATTCATGCAAAGTGCCTGCCCTGGGCTACCAGAAAAAAAAGCCAACAGAAAACCCAGGACCTTCACTCCCAGACCCGATTTTAAATGAGCAAAGTTGGTAGATAAAGTCACATGAAGAGGAATGCAAAGTCCTGTGGGTAGCTTGGAAAATCAGAGGTGCTAATGTTCCTGCAAATAGCAGTCTCTGTCATCATAGCCTTTAGTAATGGTACTATCCATACAGATAAACCCAGAAATACAGTGATAAGTGATTTCATTCACAGAAGAAATGCCATGGGCTTGTTACATTTGTCTTTAATGTTTCCCACCAATTAAGTTTTAAATTTTCATACATACACTGGATGGAGAGAAGGGAGTATTATTACCTGTATTAGCCAGTCTAGAGGCAGCAAGTTTCTCAAGAAGACTGTCTGCAACATGGCTCTCATCTTTATAATGTTTTGACATTTGCTGTAGTGGTTCTTTTTCCCACACCCAGTTCTCAAACATTTGTGATGGTACCTCTACAAAGTCTGTTTCCACATTAGTTCCACTAAACCTAGCAAAATCAGTCTAAAAGGAAAAGCCATTGTATTAAATGAAAACAGAAGCCAGGATTTCTAGCAGAATAAAAACCTTCAGATGCCAAAATTTCACTATTAATCAGCAAAAAAATTTTCACAGTTAATCAGAGTAAAAGGAATCATTTGAACACATCAACAATAATAAAAATTAAATTTAAAGAAAGGATGGCAAAAATTCAGACATAAGACTATTACCAAACAAGAAAATAGTTTACTCAGTAGTTATTTACTGCATTCTCCACTGGTGTGAAACAGTAGTTCAGTTTTCTTATTGATTTTTACCTTTTAAGTTACGACAGCAGTATGAATGTTTCTGTGCTATCTTATAACAATAATTCATTTGTAAATTGTTATAAAATTTTGTTATATTACCCCAAAGTAAAATAATAAACTCCAATTATACACTTATAAAATTGTTTACTGTTTTACAGTTGACTGTATTACAGTTGAATCTTCCTTCTGAAAGCCAAGCACATTAGAGCTTTTTATTTTTTTTCTTCTAGTATCATCAATCATTTCATGTTTAAAAAGCTGCCTTCATATAATAATTTTGAAGAAAAGTTTTCTACCCTTAAAAATCTTCATTAAAATATATTCCAAACCCAAAATATTTCTAAAAAGAAATGGTCACTTTTGAAAGACAGTTGTTCAAATGCCAACAGAAATTACTTGATCTCATTCCACACATCTTGTAATAGCTATACCTCCTCTTGCCAACCCAATTTTATTGTTCTTCCCTTCTCAGCAACATTCTAACAAAACATTCCAAGTGCTAAAATAAAAAGAGAATTCACAGCTTCCCAAACGCCATCTCTAGAAGCTGTACATATTCTTAAGCTCCATCCTCCATTGGGGAATGGATGCCTACAGGAGTACTGGCTTTTGAACTTACTTTCTTGCACAGCTACAAAAGAACCCAAAAAGGCCCAACAAAAACCCCATGTACAATATAAAACATACACTGAACTGACAGGTATGTCACACACATATATCTTCTTTCATATCATCAGAAAAACAGCAGAAAAAGAGAAAAACATTTGCCTTCATTTACATTTGTGGGTTACTCAAATCCACAGTTGTAACAGGCTGGCTCTTCTTACTGTACTTGCTGAATAGCAGCTATGAAGACTAGCTAGTAAGCATCACCTCGAAAGAAATGGTGATAGAAGCCAAGAGATGTGCAAGCATTCATTTGCCTCCGGATATCCTCATTTACCCACACACAAGCGCACCATGCTAACAAAAAAGCGTAAAGACATTTGATTCAGGTACTTGAATAGCACTCTTTCCTTAATGGCATGAACAGATCCCCTCCTTGCCCTGATATCTCACTTTACAGCAGACTCTAAGTACATTACAAGGAGCATCAGTCTCCAAAAGCAGATCTTTACCAGAAGCTTACAGATTCCCACCCAGTCTGATCCCCACATATCTTTTAAATGTCAAGTTTCAACAAAAACTCAATAGAATAGTTAGGCTTGGAAGGGACCACAAGGATCATCTAGTTCCAACCCCCTCTGCCATGGGCAGGGACACCCTCCACTAGACCAGGTTGCCCAAAGCCCCATCCAACCTGGCCTTGAACACTTCCAGGGAGGGGGCATCCACAGCTTTTTGGGGAACCTGTTCCAGTGCCTCACCACCCTCACAGGGAAGAATCTCTTCCTGATATCTCATCTAAATCTCCCCTCTTTCAGTTTAAACCCATTACTCCTTGTCCTGTCACTCCCTGTCCTTGTAAACAGCCCCTCTCTATCTTTCCCATAGGCCCCCTTTAGGTACTGGAAGGTTGCAATTAGGTCTCCCCAGAAACTTCTCTTCTCCAGGCTGAACAAGCCTGACTCTCTCAGCCTGTCCCATTATACCATTTCCACACACTCATTTTAATGGTGGGAGACGTCCGTCGTTCTGTTCTGAATCAGTGAACTGTGTACACACTGTTATTAACAGTGGGAGATGTCCCTTATTCTGTTCTGGTTTTAATGGATTTCTTCCTAACATCTAAGCTAAATCTACCCTCTTAAAATTTAAACTCATTCCCCCTTGTTCTATTGCTACACTCCTCAATAAACAGTCTCTCACCAACCTTCTTTTAGGCCCCTTTTGGTACTGGATGCTTAACAAAATCATCCCATGCTTAAACAAATCATTATATGAAACAAGATAGCGCTTTGCATGCACAAATCCCAGAGGAAGTTCTTATGTGGGACTAGCACGTTATTTGCAGGTGTGCAAATAACAATTTACATTAGAAGAACAGCAGCGAGCACAGTAACTATGCATACAGAAATCACCTCTGCAGTAGGAGAGACAACTGGAAAGCAGGCCACCCTGACCTGTGTGCAATTCCATAGCAAGTAAAGTATAGGCTTTGGAACTATTGGCTTGGGCTGCCCAGAAGGTGCTCTACAACACTTAGACACATCCTCATTGGTTAGCAAAATATTGTGGTCATCTTTGTACCAATGCTGAATGTGTCTGATTTATAAATATCTTCTAGGTACTTTAAAAGAATGAACAGATTTTATTTAGAATAACAGAATCGTTTGGGTTGGAAGGGACCACAAGGATTACTTAGTTCCAATCCCCCTGCCATGGGCAGGGACACCCTACACTAGACCAGGCTGCCCAAAGCCCCATCCAACCTGGTCTTCAACACTGCCAGGGATCCAGGGGCAGTCACAGCTTCTCTGGGCAACCTGTGCCAGTGACTCACAACTCTCACAGTAAAGAATTTCTTCCAAACGTCCAATCTAAATCTCCCCTCTCTCAGTTTAAGCCCATTACCCCTTGTCCTGTCACTACACTCCCTGATAAACAGACCCTCGCCAGCTTTCCTGTAGGTCCCCCTTAGGTATTGGAAGGTTGCGATTAGGTCCCTCCGGAGCCTTCTCTTCTCCAGGCTGAGCAAGCCCAACTCTCTCAGCCTGTCATTGTAGGAGAGGTGCTCCAGCCCTCTGATTAGCTTTGTGGTCCTCCTCTGGACTTGCTCCAGCAGATCCATGTCTTTCCTGTACTGAGGATTCCAGAGCTGGACACAGTACTCCAGGTGGGGTCTCACAAGAGCGGAGTAGAGGGGGAGAATCACCTCCCTTGATCTGCTGGCCACACTGTTTCTGATGCAGCCCAGGACACAGTTGGCTTTCTGGGCTGCCAGCACACACTGCCAGCTCATGTTGAGTTTTTCATCAACCAGCACCCCCAAGTCCTTCTCCTCAGGGCTGCTCTCAATCCATTCTCTGCCCAGCCTGTAGCTGTGCTTGGGATTGTGCTGACCCACGTGCAGGACCTTGCACTTGGCCTTGTTGAACTTCATGCAGTTTGTACAGGCCCACATTTCAAGCCTGCCCAGGTCCCTCTGGATGGCATCCCTTCCCTCCAGCTGTTGACTGCACCACACAGCTTGGTGTCATCAGCAAACTTGCTGAGAGTGCACTTGATCCTATTTCCATGTCACCGACAAAGATGTTAAACAGCGCTGGTCCCAGTACCGACCCCTGTGTAACACCACTCGTCACTGATGTCCACTTGGACATCGAGTTGTTGACTGCAATTCTCTGAGTGCGGCCATCCAGCCAATTCCTTATCCACCAAGTGGTCTATCCATTGAATCCATGTCCCTCCCATTTCTCCACTTCTGAGCTCAGAAACACTCATCTTAGGGTGAAGATGTTCAATCATTATATTTCTACCTTCAACATGAGACAAAAATATATATGCAAGTCCAGCTATTTCTTCTGACATTTGCTTGAATGCCATTTGTTTAATTCTGGATTTAATGTACAGATTTTTATCATTGTTTCTTTATTCTGCAGTCCTAGTCTCTAGGATCAAGGTAAAAAATTAAATTCTATTGTGTGTGGTATTTCTCTGACTTATTTGGTACTTATTTATAAAGAAGATAAAAGCAGTGCTACATAAAGTCTAGATTTGTACATAATTATGCAAAATTTTTTGTAAATCAATACTGAGTCTTATCTCAAATGCAAAATTTTCATTAGGCCAATAATACATTTATCATCTGGCAGAATCAATTTTACATGTAAGTAAAACTGAAGTCACCAATTTTATAACTTTATTGGTATCTTGATGCAAAATCTGCAGACTAGCTTCAGTTCTTTGTGGTCACTGTGAGAACCTGGATTGTCACGTAGGAGAGCAGAAAGTACAATAGTTTAGGTAAGACCTGTTTCATGCTTTGGATGCCAGGAACGATAGACCTCAAGAACACTAATGTCAAAATGCTGTAGGTGATCTGGATTCACAAGTCATTTGCATTCCTAGCTACAGTAACCTTTTTTTGCTTCTACTATCTAGCATGCTACCAGAAGTAATAAAAAGCCCTCTAACAGCTGTAACAGAAGCCACCATTGAGCACCTCCTTTACCTTACACATGGATCTACTCCCTTGTCACAGGTATCTGAATGATGCAAATCCCAAAGTATATGTTCCTATGAAAATGTTTTTCATAAGAAGGTGTATTCATTGCTGTAGTTTTAAACAAAAATTAAAACAAAAAACCCCCACCTAACTTACCACTTTGAAAAATAACCAAAAAACTGCATACGTGCTTTACTAAAATTGTAGACCACCAAAATAGACTTATATCTTGCTTTGAGACAGTGCAGAAAAAGTCTTACACTGGAAATGAAACATCACTAACCTGGGCACATATCTGGTGCATTACATGACCAAATTCATGGAAGTAAGTCTTTACTTCATCATGTCGCAGCAATGATGGGCAATCCGATATTGGTTTTGTGAAGTTGGTTACCAGAGCAGCTACAGACATCATTCTGCTACCATCAGAGAGAAGACAGCCAGGTTGGAGACCAAAGCACGCTGCATGCCCATACTTTCCCTCTCTGTATAAGAAAATATATCAGACACTATCTTCAAATCACAGCCTTTGCCATTCTGGTGAGCAGGCTTACTCAAGAACAGGGACAATCAGTCAGCATCTCTTTAAAGCTTTACACAAAGTACACCTTTTCATGACTTCTAAGACTAAGTTTAAGATTCCTGTTAAAAGCGTAAGGGGAAAAAAATCCTGTACTTAAATCACATCAGTGAGATTCACAGCAGCATTTACAAGAATCTGATTTTTACTCAAATACTGAAAGTGTACATACTTTATATGTCAGTTCTATTTTAAGCTGTTACTGTAACAGGAACAACTAAGTTTTGTCCTCCTTTCATTACAGGAGACAAAAGAATACAGTTTACTGCATTTCCAGTGTGATCCAAAAGAATTATTTTGAAATTTTTGCCCCATAATTACCTGGGATAAAGGTCCAAACTAGTTAACTGGCTAGTTAAGTCAGAAGAGTCTTACTAACAAATAGCTTCAGCAGTTCACACGATATGCAGAAAGTGGGAGAAGATGACAACATATGCCTATCTTAAAAAGAACAATTTATGTACTATTGTATCAACTACTTAATTTTCTCAGCCCTTAAATCCATATTAAAAAAATGTTATCGGCCTATTTATAAATTGCCAAAGAATAATTAAAAAAACAAACAAACAAAGAAAATCCCAAAACAGTGAGAAAACAGTCAGGAAGGACTGGCTAACAATAAATCCTGTAAATAAGTCAGTCATCTCCTAATCTCTGAAGCACACAAATGATGCTCTAAATAGCTACAAAGAGAGCTGGAGAGCTACAGAGATCAATCTGGAAGTACATTTCAAGGTGTGCTCAACAGGAATCTATTCTTGGTTCTGACCCATTTGATATTTTCTTTAGTAGTCTGGACAACAGGGTACAAAATACACATGCACAGTGTAAAGAGGAACTAGGAGATACTAGAATACTTGGCAGATAGAAATGTAATTGATCTGAACAAACTGGAGTAACAGTTCAACATGAAAAGTAAAACACAGTATTAGACTTAGGAGGGAGAAAAGTTCACAGGGGCAAAAAATTATGGAACTAACTAGACACCAAAATTACAGAAAATGAACAAAGTAGTAATGCTTCATGAGCTGAATATAAGCAAGAAACACAGTAATACTGGGGGAAAAAAAAAGTGCAAACAATCTGAAAACAGTCTAGAGGACAACTTAATGAACACAGTAACGGTCTTGTCAGTGGGACAGTTACTTCCAAATGCATTTAATTTCAACCAAACCAGCAACCTGCTAAAACCAATTCCATTTTAAACACGTAAGTAAAACTAAGTCATCATTACCTGGGGTAAAGGTCCAAATAGAACTGCCCTAACATTTCTCCTGTTGAACTATCCTTTACTGTATAAAGAGTAACGCTGTCGTGCCAAACATGAGCACTTTCTACTTGCTCAAATACAAGTCCCAGCAGCTTCTGGTAAATATTCAGTAAGCCTTCTGTAACAGCCTCAATTGGGAAGTATTCCTTCAGCTTTTCTTGATCTATGGAGTACTTCAGCTCTTCTGTTTTGTTCATATAATAATGAAGATCCCATGCATTGATTCTTCCATCATAATCAAAGTTTCTTTCTTTACACTCCTTTTTCTTCAAATCTAGAATGAATTCCCTTTCTTCCTCAACCAATGGCTTTAACTTCATACTCAAATCATCTGAAACAAAGATTGCCTTGGAATCAACTTCTGTGTTCCTTACTACAACATGTATTCCCACAAAGCACACTCATAGCTTTAAGCACATGTCCCAAGAGTGGATGGTAGGGTTTTACATTCCTTGACTAACAGCAAGTAAACTGTCTGCTTTCTCGTCTTAATGACTTTTAATTGCAGGCATACTAGAAATAATACAGGAGTCCACATAGGCCTAGCAGTACTGTAAAGGGTTTTGGTAAATTTAGACGTTTTCAGAGACATCAGAAATGGAAAGTAACACTAGAAACTTCTGCTTGAAACCTTTGATTTTACCTCATGTAATCTCAGTTCTGTGTTTCTGTAGAAACAGACTAAGACTCTAACTATTAGGTATGGGATGTGTAATACGAAATTAAAATGCTACTTTTTCTTCCCAGGCTTTTTGAAACAGATCATGACCTACTTCTAGCTAAAGTCCTATAAAAGAACAAGAGACTAATGAGTTCTTGCCTATATGATGGCTAGCTTCTAGACTAGCAAAGCTCCTGCATATTAATATCTATGATCCCATTTTTTTTCCAGTATAGCTTTTCTTGGACAAGAAAGGGTTGTAGCACTATGAATCCAATATACTAAATATAAAATATTTAAGCTTACTGAAACTCCCATAAAGTACATACTGTACTTATTCTCTTGAAAGTAAGTATTTCTGTACTATCAAACATTTTTTCCTTTCTTAAGAATTCACTATTGTTATCTAGAGTGTAAAATTTAGAAATTGCCTTTCTGGTTTCTGGGTAGGCTGTAAGGCACTATATGAACTCACATGACGGCAATACTGTTTGCAGCTTTTATTATGCTAAATTCAGAATATGCCATAGGACAGAATGCTTTTCTTCCTAGCCACAAGACTGGCTTATGAACATTGATTTAAAACATGAATATATATATATATATGAACAAAGCAGAGCAACTAATACTGTGATGCTTATAGCCAAAGATATATCAAAAGAATTAAAGTTGACAATTAATGTGATGAACATTCTCCCTATATGAGAATTACCATTAAAAATTATATTATTGAATAGAAAAGTAAAAAGTGTAAAAAGTGTAAAAAGTTAAAGTCACAACAATAACTGCGAAATTATGAGATGTGTCACCTTTAAAACAAATTAAAAACCACAGTATTATATAAACCCATTTGGAATTACAAAAATGTAACGGTTAGAAAGGAGTCCAAACCACTTTAAGTACATTTAATTATAAATAAAAATTAAGTATAAGTTAATTGGCAAATATACAGATAATTAGTATTGCTACATAGGGAGCTGAGCTCACACCGTAGCAGGAGAAATATGACAGAATTACAGGTGAAGAAAGAGGTGAATTTGAACCTTTTTATTGATGTATAAACACAAAAAACCACTACCACCAAACAGACTTTCTTGCTGTACTAAATTATTTGGGGGGTTTACTTATACAGTGTATCAACATACAATCCTAAGTGGTGTTAGGACACATTAACAAAGGAACACATACTATCCTGTGGAACTACGTAATTTCAGAAAGTAGAAGGTTAACTCTAGACATAAGGGTAGGCTCACTGAGGTCAAAAGGATGACTATAAATTCATAAACTGCTCAGTTTAAATTTTTCAAGATAGCTCTGTTTTTAATCAAATTCCATTAGAGAGCTTTTGAATTCCAAATTTAATCTATCATTTCAGATTTAGTTTTTTAATTTAGCTCATGGAAGTTGCATCATCCCTTACTGCAACCTTTCATTGCAGTTGTATCAGAAAGACACTAAGGCTACAGACACACAAAAAAATTGTGGCTTAACCTAAGGGAATGAAAAGCTGCAACTGTGACGCAGCCTCTTGAACTGATAAAATTGCTTAGGCTGCACATGTTATTCTGGTTCTAAATTATGACAACTGCATTTTGGGGCAGAGAAAGACATAACTGCTTGCCTATATTAGCTGTCACAAAGCAGTTATTTTCAGATTTTTGTCTTGTGCTTCCCTGTTTTGCAGCAACTGCATTTGTACAGCTATGGTCTTAAAAAAGAAAAAAAAATTTATACGTATATATATATATATATATATATATACACGCACACATATATATACATGCCAACAGACCCAAAGAATTCCTTTTCTATCTAAACGTGGTGGACACTGTGACCCAATTACATATTTAAATTTATCTTGGCTGAGGAGTCATGTTGCAACACCAAAGATTAAAAGTATTCTTTAGAAATAAGAACAAACCTAAGAAGGCTGTTACATTATCGGTGCTCTTTGCAGTGTTTACCTCCAGGACAAAGTTTGCATGTGTATTATAACCAAGAAGCTCTGCTACTTTTGCCCTTAGTGGAAGCAATTGCTGAAGAATTTTTGTGTTCTCCTAAAAGAAGAAAGGAGACAAATTTGTAAAGTGAAAACAGAAAACACATGTTATAGAAACAATTATCTGAATAATATCTGTAAGCATAAGAAACAGCAAACATTTAAAATGAAAACACGTTAAGATATAAATAATGTAAGACTAGCTGGATTCTTGTAATTTTTTTTCACAGCATTTAATTCCAGGTAGCTAGTTTTCTAGTCAGTTATTACTCTCCCTAGTATAATTTACATGTTCTAATTAATCAAAAGATATACCATTTCCTTTTAGGATAATAACAAGTCTTGGACTTGCGAAGAGTTTATTTCCTTTACCAGTAATTTAAATGTGAAAGATAATAGGAAAATGGTTGACAGCAGGCTTAATTGGTTGCTAGTGACAAAGAGAGGCTGCAAAGCTACTGCGCCAACATTCAAAGCTTGTTTGCAAATTTCCATCTTTTGCCACTCTGATGACAGCAGTCAGAGAAAGATCTGAAACAAAAACCACAGGCACTGATCTAAACATGGTGGAGGATCCTTGAGAAACTGAAAAATGTTAACTACGTTAACCTCCAGTTCTTGAAAAGTGAGATTTCTCAGGGAAAGAATCTAGCACTGGTTTTGAAGACTGTCCCAGTTTTAACAGCAAATCCCTTTATGTGTGATGACATGCAGAGCATTCAATCCTTGGTGCCATTTTATCTTTTCCTGTACTCTTCGCATTTCCCAGCACTTGAAGTACAAAAGCTCGACTCCAACATTGTTCTCTAATGAATGGTTGGCACAATGGCCTGAATAACACCACTTTTTCTTCTGTCCTTCCTATCCATTATTTTTGTACACCTGTCTAGGTGCCTGTTCTCATCAGTATCTAACAGATTATTTGTGAAATGATTTCTTCTTTTTATAAGGCATGTTTCCAACTATTTTTCAGATAATTAAATGAATCTTTTATAAAAATAAGGTGCTTTTTTAACATCTAATTAAAATTCTCATCAATATGCAATGCATTAATTTCTAATCTAATCATCTGAATTTCATGATTAGTACACGTGCTTAAATAATCCCTCTCATTCTGAAGAATCTCAAAGTACTACAGAAGCAACAATCAGACATCCTTCTATGGGAGGAAAGCGCCAGTAAGCAGCTGCAGAACACCGTAGGGAAATTTGGCAACACAGTAAAATCGTACTCCTGCTAACAGCACTCCTGAAACTTTAAGATATATACACACATACAGGTGGATCATCAACTGCTAATGTCTTTATATATTAGAATAAACTGAAGCAAGGAACTGCAAAGATCACATTGATAGGTTTTGATTCCATAGTAGCTGACAACACATAGAACTCAAATCTAACATTTGAATATCTAGTTCCATTTTTCAACTCTGTGATGATCCTGTAAAACAGCCAATATACAACATACCTCTTTGCATCTCGAATTAAAAGCAGATTCCATTTTTCTCCTGGTTTCTGAAATGCAGCACTTCTTCATGACAGGAAAATAGTGGGGATACTTTAAAGTAATTTTATATTTGTTTTCCTCAGTCTTCTCTAAACTCTTAATAAAGTCATCAGGAAGGCCTTCTATAGAACACAATTTCATACACAGTGTTTACCAGAATTACATAATCCTCCCTGTTTCTGTGAGATTTTGCATTTGCTTTGCTGCAATCTAATTGGACATCAGAAATCTCCACAGAAACATAATCCCTCTTTTTACAACTGTTTGGTAAAACTTTTTCAAACCATAACCAAGCAAAATAGAAATTGGAAACAGCTGTAAGCAAAAGTTAAATATACGTAAGGCTACCAGATAAAAACTCAGTATGACATTAAAAAAATCTGGTGTTATTAAAGCACATTTTATGCCATGCCCTTCAGATTATGAATCCCTAAATTCTCTGTCACATGAAATCTCTAGATCAGTTTAAATGATTGAAGTAACTAAAATATAGCATGGGACAGAAAAGTTTTTCCAGTAATTGCAATGAATATAATAGAGTACTATAGTATAGAGTATTGCCTGATTGTGGAGAACTGAGACAAGAAGCAGAGAACGCAAACACTTCAGGAAGCACAAATCTATGAAGAAATCAAACACCTGCAAAGAATCATTCTAAACTGATTTTGTGGAAGGATTAAAAAGGAAAGAGGAAGATTAGAAAACAGAATTTCCCTTGATCCAACCATCATTCACTGGGCCAAAACAGATTATTCCAGTAAAAACAGAACGTTGAAGAAATGAAAAGAGCAAGCATATTACTCACCAAGTTCTTCCTTAGAAAATATAAGAAATGTGTTTTCCTCATTCAGGTTTTTGTTAAAGTCTATACACAGCTCACTCAATTTTTTCTTCATCATCTTTATTTCCTGTATTGGGTATAAACTGAACTTAGCAGAAAAACAAAAATCAAACGTGGCAATTACTATCCTCCACATGAAGAGTATTTCACTTTTTCCAGCTGGGCTCTCTACTAGATGACAGTAAATAACAGCACTGAGCAAGTTACACACTGTAGGTAGTGTCATAGTTTGCTCTCCCTCAACCTCCCTTTTGGTCCTGAACAATATCGTTGCGAATGAACCCTGGGTGAGGGCTATTGCTCGGACAACATTTCAAATGCATTCTCAGCTCAGAGTGGACTGAACACAAACACATTCTCTGAACAACATTATGTGCTAACATTCCATTTATTTTTTTTAAAAGCCTAAATTACAACTTTAAGTGTAAAATTATCTACTAAAATCAATGAGAATCAAGGGAGTAAAATCCATGTAACCTATTGAAAAAACCACGCTCCTTTGGAGTTGTACAAGTATGACAAAACCAAAAGACTACCCACACAAGACATCAACGTTCTAAAACCTTTCTTAAAATCCCAGTATTCACCCATCCGAAACATTTTCTAATATATCTCATACCATGTCTCTACCACTTACTGTTAAGTTCACATAAACACCGTAGTTACCAGTAGAATAATATGCACCAAATGCAAAACTTGGCAGAGACTATGATTAGTGAAGTTTTTACTTAAATGTAATTCATCTATTGGCTCCTTATAAAGTATTTCAAAATTCCTTTTAGAGGCATCAGTTGCCCTTAAGTAACGAAAATACACATTAAGCTGTTCCCATGAATTGAAGGAAGTGGATGAAGAATTATTTTCTTCAAAGGGTAGAATTTATTCAAGAGTCATAAATCAAGATTGTTATACAACATCATTCAGAATTTAAAGAGAATTATGTCAGCATGTCAGATGCTGACAAATGTACGCCATGATTTTCATAAGTGACAAGTGGTTTTATATGCTTGAGTAAATCCTCCCTTAATGGGGCCAAAATTCTCAGCATGGCTTGTGCTCCCTTTAAGCTACCTCAAGTTTATTTTAGTCAAAATGCTAAAATCTTGGACACGTTTTACAACATTGGCTAATAATTGAAATTAGAATAGCTGTTGAGACATACTTCTGAAGCTTGGACTCACAAATAACATTTGAGCAGTCTCTTGGCTAGGAATCTATCTAATTTGGGCATTCTCTGTAATCAGATTATTTAACCAAACTCTTCCAGATAAGACTTCTTTTACTCTGGAAGGCTAAGAGAGGTGAGGCATACCACCTCTACCCACTGAATACCGTGAGTGTCTAACAATTAATTGAAAAACTTTAAGGTTTTAAATTAGAGCAGTAATTAAACAGGTCCAAAAGCACAAAGTTCAAATATATGCTTAGTACAGCTATACAACCATAATTTCATCCCTTCAACAGTTTGCTTATAAACTGTGCTTTATAAATTAATAGTCCATATTTACATTCTGCACTTCTTTAGGAAGATGGAGTCCATTTCTTTTTCCTACTTGAACCGATTTCTCTAGATACCGCTTTGTTTCAGGCTTCACATTTTCAAGGTCACAGGTCTGCTGAAACAACAGTACAGAATAATTAAATTCGGTTTGCAGAACATACCAAGCATTAAAAGGCTCTGAACAGAGTTATTCTTTAGAACACCACCACAGTAAAAAAAGTACATCCTGGATTTTAGTTTGAAGACTTCCGAAAAACAGTTACCTTATACAAGAGTATTCTTACATTGATGTAGTGTGTTTTAAAATAATTTTCTTTTACCAAGTATCTCAGCACATTTACATGCTGTCATAACGGCAAGCCCTTTTAGTTTATAGTGGAGCACACTTAGGCAACTTTCTTATACATACGTGAAGAAAATCAGTGCTATAAGGTAACAATGTCCCTTAAAACTTAAAGGGATCAAAAAACTCCAAAAGATTAGATGTGTCACTGAAGGTTATCAGATGGCATAAAATTTGAGCATATTCCTATATCCTCTTTCAGAACAAGCCAGTGAGTGGCAACAAATAAAACAGTATTTCCATGTCTGGTTACGCCATTACGAAAATTCCTGAATGGTCATTTCCTAAAGCAACCAACAGTAAGAGACAAGATACTGGTTGCACCAGAACATGGATCAGTCCTGTGAGGGTCTTCAAACTGACTACAGCGCAACTCTTAATTCAGAAACTTGTCATTTTGTCCTAAACTGAAAATAATGCTGTAAACATTCTAATTTTGTCTTCCTTCATCTAAAGTTTAACATTTATAAAGAGGTGTCAACTTACAATCCTTGTTAAAAAGGAGATATTTGGTTTAAGATCACCTTCAAACATGAAACGGTTGAAATTAGCTCTGACTTGTCTTAACAACCCTCTCATCACCTTAATTACATACAATTAATTCACGACCAGTTCCTCTGGATAGTAAGGACATTGAAACATGCAATGAATAGCTGTCAACTAATGACCTGCCAGTGCAAATTACCTCTCTCCCTAAACAGAAAAAATAAGAGACAGGAACCTCGTTGTATTCCAAGAGAAGATAAATACAAATAAAAACTCTGAAACAGATTATTTTCCCAGCTGGAATTTAAAAATAATTCACACAACACCACATAAACAATGTGTACTTCCACCAGTGCCCTGGATATAGGATTAAAAAATTAGTGGAGATTAGTTTGTAGAATCATGAAAGAGGTTGAACAGTTTTGCTTTGTTTTCACTCTGCAAAGAGTCACAAGTCCCCGTAGCATTATGACAGTAGGACTGCTAAGCATTAGTACAATCGTGCCTAAAACTCTTATGCATATACCAACAGTCTATATGCAAGAATTTCTAAGTCCAGTGAAAAAAAAATGACAACAATCACTTAACTTTGTGATAAACTAACTTTTCTAAAGCAATAGGCAGTTTTAACTTAGTTTACTGATACTGTCATAAGATGAATGTTTTTTCTTTTTAATATTAGCTGCTAACAGGTAGTTTTTAAAAGAATCCATAGACTCATGAAAGGATGATCTAACTACTATAGATCACCACACAGCTAAAGTCAATTATGATTGAGCCATGTGAATGCCTGGTGTTCGCTTCACCGTGGCTGATTTTTTGCAGCATTTGGCTGTTGCTTTTTTTTGCTTGTTTGTTGCTGTTGCTTTTAAATAAGAGGATGCAAATGGTGCAAAATCTCCTTTTAGGAGGATAAAAAAATTAAGAAAATCATGCCCTCTTCACTCCCCAAGTCAAACCTCACATCTCCATCCTCCTTTGTAATAAATGTGTAAAGCAAGCCACACATTACAAAGATAAAAAGAATGATACCACCCTACTCCCTGTGACACTCAGGCTTCCTGCTCTGCTTCTGGCAAAGAATACTCCCTGAAATTCTGCAGCTTGATGAAGATGTTTATGCTACCAAGCACTACATCTCGGAGCGTCGATCATGTGATATGAAGTACAAAAATACTTAACAATTCGAATTTTCACATACTGTTTTTCCACTGGACAGCCCACAATTCCAGGGTTCTTTTTTTTTCCTGACCTAAGACTAGTGTGATAGTAAAGGCACAGTTCAAAATGATAGAGGTGAAAAATGCAGATACTGTTACTATATTAACGTTTATATCCTGCTAACTATGCTGCAAAGCTCAAAAATAGAAAGCCTGTGGAAAAAAATTTGAGTAATCTATAACAAGATACTACTTTTATTACAGTAACAGTTAAGGACAGATGATTGAGAAGTCTCACTGAGTTACTTAGGCATTGTGAGGGATGTTCCAGCCCCTCCATTGGGCATATCAAACTATCTACACTCTTGAAAATCTCCTGGGCCCAAACACAGCAAAGATTTTAGATGGAAGAAGGAATTCAGAAACACTAATTTTAACCCCTTAAAATGAGTAAATATTGGCTCTGGTCTAAAGCTAATGAAGAGAAAGATTATTTTGGGGAAAAGAGTGTTCTTCATCCTTCTTTTGATGACTCTACATCTCTCCATACACTTCAAAGAAATCAATGTTCACTAGCTTCCAGTCTTAATATTAGATCTCTTGAAGTTTATCTGCATCATGGACACGCTTAAGATACAAATGATACACACTCAAAAAGACTTGTCAGGTCTTTAAGATAAGCAAGAACATAAACACTCACAGACACAAGAACCAAGGGTACTCTGTGGTCATCTCTGAACTTTGGTCTGGTCAGGATGGTTTATGTGGTCCTGTGTTTGATGTAAAATTTCCACAACAGAAGTGCTAATTTTGGATACCCTCTACACATGAAATTTGTGAACTTTCCAGAAGTTTTAGGATGGTTGGTGACTTTATATACCATTTTACAATTGTTTTGGGCAACTGTGCTACCTTATTCCATGAAGAAATCTTCAGGCAGGATAAGAAAGAAAACATTCGTAGAATATCATGAACAAAACCTGCAACAGCTGTTTACATCTGAGTTTCCTGTAGGCACGTGGGTGGAGAAGATTGGCAACATTCTTAAGCATGCCTCTGCTAGCCAACATGTGCAGATGTTGGGAGTAGTAAATTTTAAAATCACAGTTTCACTACCAAATTCAACTTTATTCCAACTTTCAGATCCAAAATAGAAGTTTTCTAAAGAATATGACTGGAATCATAATCAACAACATAAATTTATCCAGGATTTTTTTTTCCCCTAATGTGTGGGGAAAAGAGAAAGACTATATTATTTTCAGTTGCTTGTGGTTTTGTGGTGGTTTTTTTTTTTTTTTGTAATTAAATACATAAACTTCACACATCATCCACCACCAACAGTTCTTAAATATTGCAGAATTTAGGAAGAATACTAAACACTTGTTAACTTAGAAAAGTTCAGTCGTCAAAAGCAAAACGAGCAAAAACGTTCAAGATGTAACTAAAATCAAGCAGATTTACTCATCTTTTAGTGGACTGACTGTATTATAAATAACATGGGAGCGTGAGGGCCCTCACTCCACTTACCACATTTTAATTTGGCCCTTGTGTAGGATTATGAAACTGAATTCATATACCTGAACTATTAAATCCTCAATGAGGCCATGAAAAACTAGATTTAATCAAAATGTTTTACTGGTTCACTTAAACTGATGAGATTATTTCAGCAAAACATTTCTGTTTGTGGAAGACCTGTTGTTTTTTTTATGTGCTCCTGGAACATGACTTTTCAATTAAGTTTCTAAGAGGAGAAGGCATTAGAAATTTACCAAAATCTAACAAGAATTTTGTGATTTGGAAATAACAAGACTTGATCAATCTAGCACTATTGGAAATTTCACATCTGTTCTACAGCAAAAAAATGGTACTACTTTCATAGTTATTATGAAGTTGATATAGGCTCAGAGGTTGTATCTCTGGAAAACTAATACTAAAACATGCTTGCATGCTGCTGAGAAGCCAAGAAAAATCTCTTTAAAAAAAAAAAAAAAGGTATTTAAGCAACAATCGTAGCTGTTACAAAAGCCATGTGTTGCTGCAAAGGAAAATTAAGTAGGAAAACACCAAATCAAAAAGATTTTCTAAAAATTATTGTAAGAAAGTAATACTAGCAAATAACAGCAATCAGTTTTCACTAGCTACTATCAGAAATTCCTGCAATTAAAAATAGATAGATCCAGCATATTAGCCTTATATGTGCCCATACATTTGTGCATACTTTACAGGATGGTGGGGAAAATCACAACAAATAATAAATACATATCAAATTATCTAATTACTAGCAACAGAGCGGGGGGGGAAACATCAACATAAGGCATGGAGCAAAAAAAAATAAAAATCAACATAAGGCACTATCTGCCAACAACACACAACAGAAGGTCCTCAAAATGGGAATATTAAATAGCTCCACAAACACATAAACAACAATACCCATCTAGAAGAGAACACTTGAAAATGCGCCTAGAAAACACAGCAATAGAACACAATGGTATTGGAAGGCATTTTAATAAGGTGCCGCAAACACTATTCCAGTTCCCAGTTAACAGCATCACAAGAAGGTTAAAACTCAGTGGGGCTGAAGGGATAATTCACATCTGAAGCATGGACAAACGTATATGTATTAGTTTTCATATTATGTAGCTTCCTTGCATTATCTTTAAATTATACTTTTGGAAAATTATTACTAAATGTCACTAGATGCATTTAAAGAAGAATAAATGTTACTCCTGTTTGAGGTACAAAGTAAATAGTACAAATGAAGAAGAATACAAGATACATTTATTTGTTCCATTAGAAGAAAAGGTAAACAAATACAAAAAGGATAGAAGAAAGTAGTTCAATAGTAAATGTAACTTTTGACTTAGTTTTACTTTGAGGCTTAAGCAACATCTGAGGAAGAGTATATTATGTAGCTGTCTATAATTAGCAGATTAAAAGAGGTAATTTTGGAGGTCACTTTTATGTTCTCATTAACTTTCCTAACTTAAAACTCAACTATAAAATTTAAAATTCTCAACAACTTTAACAAAGCACAATTTTGGGCACAAATTCAAAAGCAGTGTAAGCCAACCTGAATACATTGCTATATTGCCTCTTTTTTCTTCCTCCCTTGGCGATCCTCTGGGCAGATCCATTCAGGAAGCTCAGCCAGCAGAAAACAATACATTTTAGTTTTCCTGATGGGTTTCCTTCTGCTAGTTTAGGTTCCATGTACCAGCTCATTGGAAGATTAGACAAAAGTCAAAGCTATTGTGATGGAGAGAGAAGGATGCACACATCTAGACATGAGAGGCAAAGAGTGGGAGCATCAAGTTACACTGGCTTAAGTTTCTGTGGAACCAGAGGCTTTTTGTATAACTGTGTCTATTGGAAAGATCTGACTGGTATGGACGCAGGGCAAACACACACAGAGATAACACAGACAGCAATAGGGATCTTGAAGAGCATGGTATATGCTAACTTCTTCAGAGAAAAGTTTTACACTGCTGGAATTTTATCTACATTTCCACAAGTTATGCAGATATAATTGTGATTTACCTGCAAATAAACAATCTTCTGAAACACATCTTCTCTCATGCTCATCTCCACATCAAAATTAGAAAGCTTTTTGTCAGCTTCTGTACTTGCTAAGCGTACTTCTTTGTCAGGTGAGACATGCTGGGGAAAATCCAACATGCTTCTTTCCACTGTTTAAATAAAAGGCAATGAACACTTACACAGAAGGCTAGGAATTCTTTATGAATAAGGTACTTTTCCTTTTCTGATATTTATAGAAGATATAAGAAACAATTACCTGAAGCAACCTGACACTTCAGATTAGGCTTGAAGCAAATAAAGTGATTACAGATAATGCAAAAATGAGTAAGCAGATGGACAAAACTGCACACTGTTATAACAAATAAACATTTTACAGAAACAGTTACTATCACAAATTTATTACCCAAGCCTAATTATATCACATTTTTTCTTCTACAAAGTCAACTGAAAGGTGTACAAATATGACACGATTTTTGAAAGATGAACCATTTCTAAGTGAAGACTGACATTGTTTCATAGCTGGCACAGATTTTTCCGGGTTAGTATTTAAAGTGAAAAGCTATGAATCTTTCAAACAGGCCCATCTGTTCTGAAGTCTTTTTTACGTTGTTAGACGAACAGTGTCAAATCCCCACCTGCTCTTCTGTTTAAGGAGAAACAAAAAGGTAAACACAGAGGGTGCTGTCTACATATTCAGAACTTCTAGAGATCAGAAGCTGAGTAATACTACTTTTTAAAATACACTTTTGAGATTACGTAAATCCTTGTTTATTAAAGGAATATTGCATCTTAACAATGACATCGCACAGAAGTGCTAAAATAGAAATTAATTGTTATGACTAGCTGAATTAACCTAATTCAAATCCAATTATAATTTCACTCCCCTCTACCTCCTCACACATTTTAGAGTAGTAACATTTTAGGACTTGAAAACTTTGTAATTTTATGTAATTTGAAGTTGTTTTATCAAACCCTGAGATATTCTCAGCCCTTCAAAAACCTCTGGAATGCAAACACGTGCATATGGTTCTTCTTGAAGTCCATAGGAAACCTTTTTTTCACTGCCTGCTATCCTCATGTCAAGACGTTTCAAAATGATGAAGTGAGTTTTGGCAGCTTCCAAGTGAAATATAAGGCCTGTTGTCACCGGTGTCTTTTCAGCTAATAAGTTCCAGTTACTGCTGTAGGTCTTTCATGTACATGTGAAAAGGACTTAAAAATCCAAGGTTCTAATGGAAGTCTTGCTTTGGTAATACATCCTTATCATATGCCATGGGCTGTTTCACCACTAAGTCATGCTAGTTTCACAGACAGCTTTGAAGATTAGCATTAAAAGCTTAAATACGATCCACTACTGCAATAGCAGGTAGAGGAAAAAAAGTACATTTTGGAAGATGCAGGTCTTGAGGGCTATTCTGAGAAGCTGATGGCCACTATGTTCTGAATCAAACAGATATTTCCTTCTAATTTAGAGAACTTTATACCGTGGTGAAAACTCTTACAATAATTATACCAAATACAATGGTACAATTAAACCTCAATCTGACAGGAAGCTGTTTGGATGAAGATTACTCAGCCTTTCTGCCAGTATCAATTCCAGTCAATTCACTGGATGTGCTTAAACTGTAATTCTAAGCAATATGAAAGCCAGACTAATATTACAGTACAATCATCTGAGCTGCAGCCTGCTTTCTTTTCTAGGCAAAGATTTTGCTCCAAGCCAAGATTGCTGTTTTCAGCACTTCTTTTACTACTACAGATTTTTTAGAGGATTTAAGAGAACTTGACATTCTATTACACTGACTATTTTCTGAGAGTCATGTAGACATCATGTGATAGGTTTTCAAAACAAAGCCACCCAAGACACATTTTTAGTTTTCGTATCTCCTCTGACTGACAATTATTAACAAATTAATGGAATGATCTGTGTTTGACTATTAAACTTCATCCATGTATTGGAATGTCTTGATAATTCATTCAGAACAATCTAGATGTGACTGCATGACCAACACCTCTCTCTGGATTCTTCAAGGCCTTGCAGGTCATAATATACAAGTGAGCAAGTAAAGCAGTCTTCTTCCCAAGAAGCACTCAAAAATTCTCCCATTCTCAACCATCACATTTTCTCTACTAGAAGCTTATCATCCTTTCCATTATTCCATTTGACTGCCTTGTCTCAGATTCTGCAGTGTCTGAAAAAAGCACTGCGTATCAGGTTTGAATGTATTATGTATATCACAGATGCTGTAGTCTACACTGTTGTACACTGTCCCCTAGTGGTTGTACACGGCTGGAAAAGAAAATGTGAGGAGCTTCACATGCAAAAAGAGAATGGGTGACCAATGCAGTTCTCTGGATGTGTCAGAGAGATCAGCATCACAGTTTTGCAAATCCTTATTTTTGTCTCTAGAACAAAGCAGCAGATCTTTGTAGTTCCTCATGTTATGTATTGCTGAGACATCCTGAAAGGCTAATATGACCAGAGGATCCTTGAGAGGCCTCTACACATTCTACACAAGAAAGGGCATGGATCAGAATTGTAAGCAAAAGCGATCTTTTCTCAGTGTTTCTGAAATGCCCTATGGAAAAAAAATGTACACTAACCTGCATATTCCACTTCTATATCTGCCAAGGCCCGTACAGTATTTTCATGTGTTACTTCTCCAATATCAAGCGCCCCGACACTATCATATACATGCTTTGTCTTCCTGATTAATTCTTCTGTTCTTGTTTTAATTTGCTCTGGTGACAGATCCCATCTCAAAAGGTTTCGGCCTGATGCTGTGCATGATGAAGCCTTGAGCCGGCTAGTGATTTCTGCTCCTAATGTCATTCTCAACACAAGCCGTGGCCCAATGGACCTGAAAGTATAGAAACAATCTTTGCATAGGAAAATTCTAGTTCAAGAGGTAGTTTATAGTAAGCATTAAGAAAAAGGCAACAGACCTTTAATAATTACAGACTATTTTTAGAAGTAAGAACAAAGTCCTTCTTTAGAGCTGTATCTTGTCCAGCAGGACCATACACAGATGTTACCCTTATCAGTTAAGTCTAATTTTTAATAAATCCGAGGTCCGTCTTCCACTTTTTCCATCTAGGGGATGACTTAAGTATGGACAGGGATAAAAACTTTGGTATTGACAAAACCAGACAGATTAAGTTATTATTCAATCTTCTAAGAAAAACAGAATTAGTTACTCTGAACCTCTACAGAAACAGACAGTATTTGCATTTTTTAAAATAAGGAATAAAACCCACATAGTGATTTGTTGACTATGAAAACCAAGAACTGCAAAGATGCACAAAACAAGATACCAAAAAAAAGTAATTTGGTTGTGTTTATTATAACAAGTAATTTTATATTTATGTAGGATGTCTACCACATAACCAGCCATGGGAGGAAAAATTTGCAAGTGAGAAACAACTAGAAATTAATTGTTGTGGATTTTAAACAGTTTCACACTATTGCCATAAGAGGTAGATAAATTTACTGTAATTTCTGTACCATTAATCCTCATTGTATGTCAACTATATTTCAGCTTTAGCTAGCACAAAAGTTCATGTATGTAACTGATCTTAGTGTACTGTGCAAACAATGGCTGCTTTTTCACTAATCTTTTTGAAAATTTAAAAAAAAATAGTAGATTTGGAACAACGAATCCAAATATAAGTTGATACTGGCTTCAAAAAACCAAACTTCTAGCCTCCCACCCCAACAAACCAACAATCAACTTGGTTGTATAAAGGAGAAAGATACACACTTAGGCAACTGACTAAAGTGAGGCTAATAGAAACTCACACTGTCACAAGTCCCCAGTCCACCCGGTAACTACATTAATAGCTCAGTTATGTATGATGTAGTTGATTAATTTGATAGTAATTACAAGACAGCTTGCATTAAAACTTACTGCAGTATTTAGTATCACAGGAGGATCATAGAGGCATCAGAAGAGGATCTCTGACTGGCAGAGGCTTACTATCTGCCTCCCTATTTCAGTCACATAGTTTAAAAAAATAAATCATACATTGTTATGGCAACAATGACAACTTAAAATTTCTAACCGTAACTAAAGAAATTTAAGAACATACTCAGAGAGCGTGCTACTAAAAGGGATGTTCACAAAACACTATTTTATATCAAACACCTTTTTATCTTAACACCAGCCACTGTACCTGTATTAATTTTATTTACAAAACCAGTCTGGTTGTGCATAAGCACATGGATACGTTTTGGCATACAATGCAGGGAGCATTCATAAAAAGACAGGCAATTTTAGCCTGAAGGAAAAACAAAGCAGAAGAGTGAAATGCCAACAGTCTTAAAAGAGCCACACTCAGGGGTTCAGTTTGACAACAAAACTTCTTATTAAAAGTCTTACTTGTCTATAAGAGGAATTGCCTAGCCAAAATTATTTTTATGCAAAACAAAAAAGAAAGACACCCTGTCTACACTTTATGTAGATGTGCTGGTTTTGGCTGGGATACAGTTAATTTCCTTCATAGTAGCTAGGGTGGGGCTGTGGTTTGGATCTGTGCTGAAAACAGTGTTGATGACACAGGGATGTTTTAGTTACAGCTGAGCAGGGCTTACACAGAGCCAAGGTCTTTTCTGCTCCTCATACCACCCCACCAGCGAGTGGGCTGGGGGTGCACAAGGAGTTGGGAGGGCACACAGCCAGGACACTGACCCCAACTGACCAAAGGGATATTCCATACCATGTGACGTCACGCTTGGCATATAAAGCTGGGGGAAGAAGGAAGGAAGGGGCAGGGGGGAACACATTCAGAGTGATGGTGTTTGTCTTCCCAAGGCACCATTAGGCATGATGGAGCCCTGCCTTCCTGGAGTTGGCTGAACACCTGCCTGCTCATGGGAAGTGGGGAATGAATTCCTTGTCTTGCTTCACTTGCATGCGCAGCTTTTGCTTTAACTGCCTTTATCTCAACCCAGGAAGTTTTCTCCCTTTTACTCTTTGGATTCTCTACCCCATCCTGCCACAGAGGAGTAAGTAAGCAGCTGTGTCGTGTTTAGTTGCTGGCTGGGGTTAAACCACGACAGTTGAGATTTTTTTTTTTCCTTGTGTTACCATAGTTTCTTTAAATCCTCCCACACCAGTGTAGACAAGATGTTTACTTCTCCTTTCTACTGCCATACAGAAACATGTATGTTCAGCACACTGATGACTGAAGTCTGAAAACGAAATCTAAAAAAAGAATATTCCTTCCAGTTCTACCTAATATCAATTCATCTCTGACATTAATGCCTTAGTACTTACTTCACTGGAGTTCTATCTGATACCAATTCATCTCTGACATTAATGCCTTAGTACTTTCTTCACTGGACTACTGAAACTTTGAATCTTGGTTTATGATAAATGAAGCTGTTTTCTTGAAAGTAAAAGGCTAAGTACTACCATTCTCAGAACAGATTAGTTTCCCATCCCCCAAAACCATTGAATTCTACCTTGAATCTAGAAATCCATTAAAGTACAGTACTTCATTAAGTCATGAACAACTTCCCACTGAACTACCCTATGTCCAGTTTTTCACACATTGCTAGTGCAGCTCTGGTACAACTTGAGGGGAGCTGAAGTGGAACGTCCTCAAAAGTAGGTTCAAGGCTCTGAACTCTATCACTTTCCTCCAGCCTCCTCAAGAATATCAGAAAGAATATGAAATGTGCCAAATTAAGGTCAAAATAAAAGTAAAATAGACTCAACGATAACAATGGCCTGAACATAAATGCTGACAACTATGCTAACGTGTAGGATATGAAGCAGATACTGTTTTCTAAAGGGAATGTACAGCTTTCTGCCATTTATTACCTTCACCTAGACATGCAGGAAACACAGTCCTGTCACTGACCAACTACGCATCATCAGCAACAAAGACTAAAATAGTCACAGCATTAACAGATTACATTAATTTCAGACTGTCCAACAAGTTAATTAACAATTGAAGTTGGACTGATTTCATGAACTTGAATGGAGGGTCCTCAGAGCACTTTTAAATACCAAAAAAAACGCCACCTCATTTTCTTCATACATCGGCTAGTTGTATTGAGGAATACACATACAAATTTGACAGCTGTGTAAATGTTTGCCATAAATGCCAACAGGTGGTTGTCTATCTGTTAAAGACAGGAAAACACAGAACTGCCTGGTTTTGAAATACTGATATTATCTCCCTCTGCTGATACAAAGAAACAGTCATTTATGTAGATCAACAGAGGCAGTACAAACTCAGAAAGACCTGGAAGTCTTTCTAATTGATCAAATGAAGGTAGGCCTGCAACACAGCATTCCACATAAAACCAATCATGTGGTGTCTGTAGCACTTTGCTACCATTCAATCAGACTGTACTTAGGGACAATGTAACTGATACCAGAATAAAATAAAACAACATGCAATAAAAATACATTCATAGGTGAGATCTTAGTCATTTCTTTCACGGCTTAGTATTTAATAATCTTTATCTACATAAAAATATAAATAAATTCCCCAAACTCCATGTAGCGTACTGCAATAAAATTGATAATTTATTAACTTTATCTTATTTGTTCAAGAAACAAAGAAACAAAGCCAAAATTAAAAATTAAAAAGACTATAAAGAAAAAAGAAAGAAGAGTATAGCTAAAACAGTATGACTGTTGCGAAAGTGCTCTGCAACTATACTTGCCATGTTATTAGAGAGAAAAACATTACAGTAAATTGTATCACTGAGGGAAACTTTGACATCCCAGATATAAACCAGAAAATAAATTCTATTAATAATGGTAGGAACCAGATGCAATAGCAAACAGGTTTCTTCAAACAGCAACTGAACCAACAAGATGCAATTATTATTTTAGACTTGCTCCTGGTAAGTGGCAGCAACACTACAGAAGAGACAATCATTGCTTGGACTGAGCAATCAGAAGTTTATTCAGCGTAAATTAGACAGAAGGATAAAGAAATGCAGATCTGTAAATAATGTTACAAGTATACTGCAACTATGCCATGTGGCCATGAGTAGGCTGTTGCTAATGCCTGAAATGACCAGTTCAAACTGTTTGAGATGTTACACTCAACTTTCTGCAGTGCAGTATAAAATGGCAGACATATCTAAACAAGCCCGGGTTAAGAAGAAGGTTCACGTGCAGCAGCAGTATTGTCTTAAGATATTATTAATTTTTCCCATTCCTCCCTGTGCTGCTCATTTCTGTCCCTGAACACCATTCCATCAATGACGGCAGCATAACTGTTGGTAGGGTCATACTTTGAAAAGAGTCAGGGCAGCACAAAGGTGAAAAATGAAGTGGACCAAAAAAATGCGGGGGGGCTGCTCTTTTTCAACTTATTGGCTCCATCATCTATTTGACATGGGACTTCAAAACAGTTGTGCTGGCTTAAAAGAAGGATTGAAAGTGTCAATAGCCACCTAAGCCTGCACTACAACTAGAAACACAGATGAAATGCATGGATATAGTCTAGGAAAAGAAGTCTCAGGATGATTGCAGTCATTAAGCATTCCATTTAAGTGCCCCAACGGGAAAAGAGCTATTGATGCTAAGAGGCAATACTGACATAAGAACAAATGAGAATATATAGGTCAGGAATAGATGTGAGCTAGAATTTTAAGAGACATCTATAACCAGCAGGGCAGTGAGATTCTGAAACAGTTGGAGCACCAGGAAGTGAAAACACCTCTACTTATAACATGGAGCTTGACCAGCATAGAAAATGGATTATATTATTTGGTTACCTAAGGTAACACAGGACTAGACTTGATCATCCCAGTCGTCTCTTCTAGTCCCTATATTCCTGTGAGGTCCTTCAAAATTAAAGCACTGTTATTTACACTGCACTTTTACCATGAATATCTAACTGGCATCTGTTGGAAAACTGCACTGGTGTCTTTCTCAGGTGTCCTATGGCATCTAATAATGGCAGTGGAATGACAGACAGGGCAGAATGAAATATATTACGCATTTGTGCACTGCTTCATCCATCTACAAGAAGTTCAGGAGGAAAGGGACAGAAAGTCTGGTTTGGGCTTTTAGCTACAACAAAGAGCACTATAGAAGCAGCTGTTTTCACAGTTTATGGTATTAATCTGGCAATCCCAAAAGCAGTAAGAATGATAATTTCTAGCAAAGCGATGTAAGGTGAACAACAACTTAAATGCTTAGTAGTTACTTCTGAAAGAGGATTTTTAAGAATATGAATCTTTTAAGTTACAGGCTGCAATGACTGCTATTTTTGCTAGAATGCCAGGTAATTTATTTTACCAACAAATCTACAACTTAATTACTTGCTGCTTCTGGAAAATCAAAATTTGATTTCAGAAGGACCTTTATAATACTCTGCTACAGCCATACAGTGGCCAACATAACTGCTGCAAAGACAAACAAAGCAATTGAATTTACAGACTGATTTTTAACTTGTGCAGTAAATATTTTTAAAATATTAAACATTTATGTAAGTCAGGTTTGTGTAGAAACATTTTCTGTGACTGGAACATGCCAAGCAACCCTTTGTTGGCATGTTCCATGAATGCTATTAAAATAAAACAAGAAAGCCACAATCTATGAAGCAGAAGCAGGAAAGAGTAGTACCAGCTTTAGAAAATACAAACATAAAAACCTGCAAGCTTGTCCACAATATGTTGCTACTGCTGATAATCACTTTATAATACGGTCAAAATTTAAGCCTGCTGTCTCATTTAACTGTGATTATATATGGATAGCTATGACTCCACCCAAGAACATTCAATGATACTTCGAGTTTTCAAACTAATCTTCACCTAAGCAGTATTAGTTGCAATGACAAGTATAATTTTACAGAAAAAACGTGTATTAATAAATGTATTCCTGGGAAATATATATACAGACCAGTTTACTGCACTTGCTAATATATCCAACAGCTCCATGTAGCCACACAAAAATCAGAGCATATCAGCTTCAGGTGGGATGGAACACTATATTTTCTGCTGACAAAAGGTCAGGAATAACAGCTTCAAGGGTAAAGTGGGAGCCAAGATTTTAAAAAGAAGAGCGAGAGGGAAAGAGAGGGCTCTCAAATTCAGATAATCTAATAATCTTCTTGTTTTTAAATACTCTAATGGCAAATAAATACAACTAAGTTTTTCTTGCTGCACCTTATGTATACTTCAGGGGACACTCATACAGATAAGAGTAAGAGCAGATTTGCAAATCACAACAAACAACAACTTTTTCGATTAATTACTTACTGTATTGAAGCTTTGTAAAGTTGAGAACATTAGTAAGGCCATTTTGTTCCTTCTATCTTTTGAAACAGCAGATCCTAGTTAAACAACACTTTCTAGTCTTACAGGCTGCAGGAGGACCAGCGTTGCATGCTGGTAGCCAGTGCTGTGTGTGCAAAGACCATGCTCATCAGGTACCTGCCATGAACATTCAAAGGGTCTCAGTGTTTTGACTCCACCTAGCGGCCTTGTTAAAAAGACAAAACAAAAAACTAGATGTTTATATTGCCATTAAGGCAATATAAAACCAGTTAGTTTGCTTCAGGACAAATTATTTAATATTTGAATGATATGCTACACGTTGGCATTTCCCTGGAAGTATGATTCAAGTGCTACCAAACCTAGACAAATGATAGCAGACAGACATGGTTAAAGCAAAGCTTTGTAACAGTCAAACCTCACATGAAATAGAATGCTTTTTAACTTCATTTAATGGAAAAAAAAAAAGTATTTCAGAAACAAACCACAATGAGTATTCAGCAGTATCTAATACAATGTAAGATACATTGCAGTTGGTCTGTGTTCTCAGGCTAGATTTTAAGATATGAATTTAATAGGATAAAATCTTTGTATTGTTTAGAGATCCTTAATTCTTGCTTGAATTATTAAATATATCTCCTTATTGTTTCACTTTTCACTCATAGTTTCAGACAAATAATTGTATATTTTGTAGTAAAGTAAGGATGAAATCAAGCAAAGTATGCAGAGAACTGAGTAACACAAGGCAAAACCAAGAATGGGGGAAAAAAAGTCCAAGACAGAACAAGAGAAGTACCATTAAATAGCTCAAAGCTAGTCACAGGGAAACATTCTTTCAATTGAGCCAAACTACAGCCCCACAATAAAAGTAATCACTTTTTCCTGCCAGACAAACACATTTAAAGTCCTTGTTACACTTCACTTCTCAGTCCTTTCATCCATTTGGCTCTTGACAGTGTACGGAACCGTGAATATGTGCCTTGAATTCCTGGGCCATTTTCCTTAGAAACGTACTTGGCTCTGTGTCATGACTGTGTTTGGCAGATACAGATCTCACTATAGCAAGAGGACAGCATATTTAGTACTTCCTAATTTAAAGCTCTGTAACTGCCATTAGAAATTGGCTATTTCCTTAAGCTGCATTTGAAGGAACAGAAGAAAATCTAGCGCCTTTTAACACTAAACTATCAATTCTGTCACTACATCCTTCAGAAAAAAAAGGAATCCTTTTTTTCTGTAACTTAATTCACTGTACACTCTACATTGATTATACTTCTGTAACACATATACTTTTAGCTCTTCAGATCAATGTGAGCAAATTAAAAAAACCTGCAAGTTATATAAACATTTAAAAATCTTTATTGACACATACATTACCCTCAGTGCTACTTCTATGACCATACTATCTGGCAAAATTGTTTACTGGTTTCTCTGACAAAACAACTGCAAAGTAATTGGAAGAGGCACTCTGTGGAAACTATAGAAAATCCAGACGTTAACTAGGAACTTATACGTGGTACAACTTATTTATATCCTCTCCCTTTCCCACCAGCCCCCTCCAACAGTCTTTAAACAAACGCAATTTGGAAACTAGTCTGAATGACTTTCACAGGAAGAGGTGATTTCCATGCAGTAGTCTGGAGTGGAACGCACAGAAGTGTCAGAGTACTATTTCTGTAGTGTGTGTGATCTCTAAAATTATGGTATTCATGGTTCTAGGTTTAAAAAAAAACTACAACAACCAAAAAACCAACCAACAAAAAAAACCCCACAACAACCAAGCAAACCCAAACCAAACCCCAAAATTACTAGGGCTGCTAAACTAGACTTCAAACGCATTCTACAAACTGAATCCATTCTCCATCACAACAAACCTCCATCAGAGCACTTGGAGGATCTTAAGAATTTGAGAGATTTCAATACTCACATGCAGACAGTAAGCGTACTACACTGAATTTGATGCAGGAGGTGCTCATTAGGGTTATCTTATTGTTTGGTTCTACCATCAAGTGAACCATGGAACACAGTGGTGTTACTGCGTACTGCTTTTGAGTCCCTAAAGTACTCTCCAGTGTTGCTGCAGAAGCATCTATCATATGCTTATAGTGCAATATAAACAGCAGGTAAAGTGCGTGCTATTTAGTGCAAACAGCACACACCACTATTGCCAGAATAGTTCAGTACTTGAATGCAATCAGCTAATGCACGAAAAACAGCTTGTTGACTCCTACTAAAAAAGCTTCTGAGGATGGTTTGTAAGTCACCTTTGATTTACATTCACAGTTGATCACTTCAGCCTGTACCATGGAAACACCCTTTGGTTTCTCATTGATCTTAATCTCACGCAGTCTGAGCAATGAGAAGTGTTCTTTGTCACCACTAGTTAGTTGGAAAACTCTACACCTCTGTGACAGATGATGACAATCTTGCTTACTTGCACCATTTCAAGTCCCTGTTCTTCTTGGGAAGACAGTGCATTCTAGCATGCTGTGACTGTTTCAATGCTTGCAAAATCCCAAACAGCACTCTGTGCTACAGTGTGCCCATCCAACACCAGAAACAAGGCAAGCAAATGAAGCCTGCTTTCTGCTCTAGCTTCTGAGCAAAGTGACCAAACAACACTAAGTGCTTCCCAGGCTGGTACTAGGCTGTGCGAAAGATTGTTCCAGAACAGTAAGTATGGGCAAGAACCTTATTCATTTAACACTCAACAGCAGAAATAAAAAGTGTCACTGTTAGAGACGGTATGATGGACACACACACTCAAACATATTTTGCTCAGAGACAAGTGTAATTCCCCATCCTCATCTTGTCTTCCCTAATCTAAACACATATAATATGTACTGGTAAAGAGTCTTCTCTACAGAGGGAAATCTTGACTTAAGTATCTACTGGAATTCTTTGAAGATGTCACAATAGACAGAGATCAGTTAATAGAATCTATTTGATTTCCAAAGATTGTTGGCCAAAAGGTCCTAAAGAAACCATGCTGCTGTGTGATGAGAGGGGAGATCCTCTTAGGGATAAATGGCTAAAAGCCAGGAAATAAACAGAAATGGCTACTCATTTTACTGAATGGAACTAGGTGACCAGTGGAGCCCTGCAAGGTTTCATGCTGGGTTCTGTATTCTTTCACATATTTATACCTCATCTACAAAAAGGTGGATTAATGAAATGACAAAATTTAGTGATACTAATTGTAGAGATGATAACACAGTGTACTAACATACACAGTGATAAGCTGTGAGCTGATCTATTAATTCTGGATAACGGTTTAAGAAAAACATCAGCCAAGAAGCAGCTAAAAAGAAGGAAATGATAGGATTTAGTAGAGGTGGAACAGAGAACAAAACACAAAGATTCACTATTCCACTCTGTAATACCACAAAGCACACAAATAGTATGTGCAGTTCTGATCCTCCCAACAGTTACAAACTCCTTCCTTCTGTTCTCCCACCTGCCAAAACCTTTTTCTGTTCTCCCAAGTCACAATGACTTAGTAACAATCAGCTGCAGTGAGCAGTGAACTCCATTCAAAGAACAAGTAACTATGCTAGGATTCTTCAGATTCGGGAGGGAAAAAAAAAATGAAACAAAACAACACAGACAACAGAGGAAGTAGTTCAGAGATTTATAAAGTCACGAAGACAGAATGAACAAGGATCAATTTTTCCCTCATTGCTTTCAACAACTCAAGAAGAGAATAAACACAGTGTTAGGAGGCAGTTTCACTGTAAAAAGGTATTACTGGACAAATTTTTGCACAAGATCATACAAAACGACTGTTTTTGTGTTGGGAAGTTCCCAATTCCTGGACTGTTCTCAAAAGATAGTACTGAGTATTTGTCCTGTCTTACATCCTACTCAGGTACCTGACCCTGCCTCCTCTAGAGGAAAGAACAGACTTTAGAACTAACCCAAACCCTTTAAAAGAAATCTTTACAAGCTGGGCATTTCCTCCTCTGTAGAGAGAATGATAGAACAGGTATGTCCTCAAAAGACATTAATTGCATTGCTTACTGTAATCCAACTGGTGCTCCATGGGTCAAATTCAATACACAAAAGGCTTCTAAGCCTGACATCTTTGTCTCAGCCAGTCCAGGGAATAATTTTGTTCTGCAAACTCTGTCTAATAGATAAGTTGCTCTGGGTGGTTAGACAGGTGGCAACTGTGGCTTTTGATGACAGGAAGAAATAGCTGCTGCAGTACACAGAGGAGGTTGTGCCGTCCATGGAGCGCAGGGAAAGGGAAAAACGTTCTAAGCGTCCCCTCTGGCCCCTTGGATTGCTGAGGTGTTAAACCTGATAGTTGAATGAAAGCATATGCACACTATGGTTCTAAGTATGAAATAAGAAAGCGACTATAAAAGTTCTTCCTGTTTTTTTACCTTCCAATGTCATTCTTCCTTATGCCTCTTTCCCCCAGCTCCAGTTTCTTGCTGGTTTACTTCCCTAGCAATAGAAAATCTAGTGTTCACAGTTTCTTTCCAGTGATGGAAATCTAAAATTAGATCTTAAATACAAATTCTATTTTTTTCATATTCCATGTACATATATTTTCCTATTCAAAACCTGATTTTGAAGATATTCAAAGAAAAGACTCCAGAATTCAAGAATCCTAGAAAATTATCTTAGGATACTGAAATTATTTACATCAGCGTGTCTACTTTTATTCAGATATTTTTTCTGTTTCTAAGAATATTCTGAAGAAGTAAACAGACTACCGCACTTACTTAATTAATCTACATTTTAGCCTGCCTTTTTCCATGCATTTTATTGAACTAAGTATTAATCTTTGAATCTTTTGAATTCCAGTAGTTAAAGTATTTAATTGGAAATTGCCTCCCTCCCAACAGCTGCCTATTTTAATCAAAAGAATCAAATCCTTAATGTAGTTTTATTCAACATAAGGCATGATACTTGAAACGTGATAAGAACTGTTGTTTTTATCTCACGTTAAGATGCCTTTGAGAAAAAGAGAAGCTGAGAATTTTTGGTATTCAACGTTTCTGTAATTAATTACTTGATTTCTAAAAGTTAGAGATTACTATTATTCATTCAAGATCTTTTTCTTTTGTGCGACAATTATTCAGGTACATTCAAATGATGACTGGGAAAAAAACCCCACAATCAGCAAAGTGCAGTGATCATTTCCTGCTCTACTTAAAACAAGCGATGAAAAAATTTTAAATCAATATGTAATACTTTATTATTACTGAATAAGGAGGTATCTCTAGTTTCCAAGTGCAAATTGCAAACAGAGGTAGACCTTTTAATTTTTTTTCTAAAGAGAAAACCTCCATCCTTCTTTTCCTTTCTTTCCTTTCCTTCTTTTTGTTGGAAAAATCTGTAGGACAAACAAGAACAGTCAATCTGTAAATACCGATTAGGAAAAGCTAACACTTCACTTGACAACAGTAAATTGTTCAATTAATTTACAACAGCAGGAGCCTTATAAAAAGGAAAAAATCTGGATCTTATTTTCTAACTGCTAGTATCCCTCAATCCTCATTCAATCTGAACAAAGGCTGTGAAACAGGACAAAAATGGCACGTTTTATGCAGTAAGCACACAACTGTCATTTCTCAAAAGTCCACGAGAGGTAACTATCATCTTCATTTTACACTCAAATTCAGCTCCGTTACATATTTACATTGTAACTCTCCTACTACTTACACATTTCCTATTAGATCTGGTCCTTTGCTTATATTCTTCTGCCCTTTCAATTTCTTCAATGATGCTTATTAGTCTAATTCATTTACCTACAAGCCTTCATCTACCCTGCTTTTCTGAGTCTATTTAGCGCTAGTATTCATTACAAAGAAGTAATCCTTTATTTCAAATGTGTTATCCCTTTGATAACACATTTATACCAGTCGCACCCCTCATATAACGTGAAATAGAGACATACCTTTCCACAAAGCCATTTGAAACACACTACCCCGTTGTGCTTCACACCCACTACGCTGAGGAGCCCCACTGCTAGAGCCCGAGCACTCAATCTATTGTTTTTCCTGTCCCTGTCTCCTGCCGTACGTTTGATACCGTGCAAGGCGGAGACCCGCCCTGCCCACCTGGAAGTTGCACATAGCGGGGGTTATTTCGGGGAAGACGGACTGCGCCAGGAGCTGAGGCAGTAAACCCCACAGGCTGTAAAGTTTCCCGCCCTATTGTCTGCCAGGCCCCTCGGAGCACGCCCTGCACACCTGCAGCCCACCGCCAGCGAGCGGGCGTTCCCCTCCTCAGAGCCGCCCGGCAGCTGCCCCCTCGGCCCGGCCGCACTTGGGCCACCCAGGCGCCACCGCCGGCACCACGCTAGGACGCCCGGCCACAGCCCAGGCCCGGCTCCCTGAGGGACGAGGACCTGCCCCGTCCGCCGCGGGGACATGCCC
>VWZZ01007290.1:38153-73118 GCA_013399095.1 Psophia crepitans | reverse complement strand
GTGGGTTTGGCCGCGCATCGGTTTGCTCGGGGATTGTGGAGAGAAAATGACTTGGCGAGGGCCGGCCCCTGCTCTTGACATTCATTTAACGCTCTTTTTTTAACCTGCATCCCCTGGCGACTGGATGAGGTCGTGAAATCGAAATGCTTTAAAGAAAAATAACTCAGAAAGTTGGAACTAAAATTTTCCCTGGAGTTATGTAACTCCCAGCCGATGCTGAATGCAGATCGGACTGAGCCAGCAGTGTCACTAATCACAAGTGTGCGCCGAGGTCACAGTGTTCCAGTTTTTTGTCCAAAGTGGATATAAGCCGTTCAGCAGCACACTGTCAGAGAATAGAATGCCTTTTTTTAAACTATGTTTCTTTATGTCATTATAGTTGTCAATGAGGCTTTTTAATTGATTATTACTTAAGCATGTGCTACTGCTTCCAAGTGCCTATCTCAGGAATAAAATCCAAACTAAAAAAAAAAAAAGAGAAAAAGAATTTGCTGAATTATTTTGGCCTTTGTGAACTCTCCTGCAATAATGAATCTGAGGAAATCTGTGCTCTTTTGCTGACAGAGTAGATGATTGTAGTAGTTCTGCCTAATCCATACAATTTAACCACTTATTTCAAGGCATTGCTTTATTGGGCTTTCTGGTGGAGGATAAGTTTTTGTGTATTGTCTGTGCTTCTTACTGATGTAGAAGTACATCAGTACATTCCAACCTCAAGCTGAGGCTGGAATACTCTAGGAATTCATTTTTCTGAAATAAGACATCCTGTTGTTTTTAAGACATAGGAGCAACATCAATTTCAAAATGTCATCAGTCAAACGCTTGGTTTATGCAGTCATCCATTTCTTGAGAGATCAGAGTCAGATGGATACTTTCACTCCAGATGAACAAGAAAGCTTGGAAGGTAAGTGATAAGGGTGATAATATATGTATGCGTATACCTATCCATGTGTTAAATTGCTTGATGTGTATTATCATAGAAAGAACCTGGAGTAACCTAACTGAAACTGCCACCAAATATTATCTGTGAGGAGGATTACGACCCTAATGTTTCTGAGATTAATTTTAAAACATCTTTCATTTCAAAAATGTTCTAAAGTTACAAAATGTATACTACCTTAATTTTGAGCAACAGATACTTTGAATCACATCAAGTTAAGCAGTACTATAATGCAGACTATGGTTATGATTTGTGTACATGTCCCACAGATTTTTGCCTGCTGATTCTTTATACTTTTGTGTTTGGTTTCTTTCTGCATGTTGTGTCTGATAGTAGCAGTGCTGGCCACAGAGGAATTAAAACAATTACCATATATTGGTTTTCGTAATATGTGAAGAACTACTGTTTCATACTTGCAAGAATTCCATGTAATTTATGAGGGAAGACTAAGAGATCATAAGAACATGTAAAATAAAATAAATTATTTGCTTTTCTTCTTCACTTGAACAGTGATTCGAAAAAGCATGTGGTAGCGAATATTTTCAGTATGGTATAGTTTCTATTATACATCTAAATCCATCTATCTGTAGACATTGCTACAGAAAGATGGATTTTGGTGTGCAGTTCTCTGTTGACAGACATGCATTAAGCCTTCATAATTTCATCATATCTGTCTGTCTCCTTCACACTGGTCTTATTCTTTTCCCTAATTCCTGGAGACTTCATGGCAGGTGCTATCAAAATGTGGAATTAAGCAAGAGAAGAACAAAAAGTTAATTCTACAATGAGCTTTTCATAGCATCTATTTAAAATATCTTTGCATTGTTTCAAGCAGTCTTGTCTTGTGTGACTGAACCAAAGGAGTTTGGAGGTAAGAGAGGAAGTCTAGGACCAGCAGTGCAATAAACAATATCCAGGCAGCTGATCACTGACTTAGTTCCCTGAAATCTGAGGTGTGGAGAGCAGACTTTCCTGAGGTGCAAAGCAAGTCAGGAGGCATAAACTTAAAAAGATAAACCTGGAGTCTGCTTCCTTCCAGTGTCTGTTGGTTTTATGGTGTAATTGTTCTCTAATGTAAGCAAGAAAGAAACATTTGTATCATGATATTCAAAGGGTACTCCCAAAATTATAAAAGCCAAAAGATTGGGTTTTACAGCAGAATCTGGAACATTTTGTACATTTTAAAAATAGTAATCAGCTATGAATTTAACCTGTCTCAAGTTATGATGATGTTCAGATGATAAAAGAAAACAGTGGTTTTGGAAATCATATAGTGAGAGATGAAGACTATTCCTCTTGTTTTTATAATAAAACTGATAAGTATCAGGTTATAGCTGAAAATTTACCTGACTACTTGTCTTAGAACAGGCTTAACCAATGTCTGTATGAAGGAATCAACAATTCTAAGATTATGTTTTCTGAACAAAAAGTATTACAAAACCTCAGTTATACTTAAATGCTGATGTAAAATTTACCATTTTAATACAGATATGAAATCCTAATTTTAGAGCTGTGCCCAGCCAAAAGCATGGTACCATATGCTAGGTGTTAGAAGATAGGAGGCGGGCATTCTGAATGATTGACTCATTTTAGTTGTGCCAAATATCTTTAGTGCATGTGGAGCAGCAATAGCCCAAGTCTCACCTATTGAAGTGTTTAATGTTAGATGGAGACATAAAGGATGAAAAAATTTGGCTGATGTTTTTCATTGGTACCTTATGTACCTACTTGGCATCTATGAAAACACTGTATGATTAAGTGTCTGTGCCAAAAAGTAATTTTACCAGTTTGTGTTCCCCACAAAACAACAAAAAGAGCTAGAACATTGCAAATAAAATTGAGACTTTATCAAAATAGAAGTCTAGCATCTATTCAAACTCCATTTATATTGATAACCTGCATTCTGCATGTTTTAATTATATACTGATGTCAATGGTAGCATAAATTTCCTCTAGAGATTTTTGTACTTGCATAATGAATAAAAATGCCTTAATTTGAGATAGTAGAGTAATCAGAAGGTGGACTGGAGCAATATACTCCTGTACATCCTTGGATCTAGAGCTATGATACAGACCTAATGGTTAATGCTCAACCCTATTGTATGAACTAGAAACTTCACTTCATCCAAGTTATATTTTAGACCGTGTATTTAAATGGCAGTTATTTCTCTTTTCTTGTCCGTAGCCCCTGCTTCTGTGGGATTAAAGCAGGAACTCTCTACAATGTGGCTGTGATTTTTCTTCTTACTTCTAAGATCAATGTACAGCAATAAATTTCTCTAAGGCAGTGTTTCCAGAACAGTGGAACACGCCCCTTAAGGCAAGGGATGCATGTAATACTTGAGATGGGGAAGGTTATGTGTAAGATGAAGCAAGATGAGAACAGCTACTAAAGGGGTCTCAGCAGACCAATTAATATTCATTATTCAGTCATCAACAGCCTGCATGTCTGCTGTGATGCCTTGATGTTGCTTGCAGCTTGCGCTTGGACAGCAAAAAATCTTGGAGCTGTGTGGCACTGGAGATGCTGAGCTGGGCTCCAGCATAGCCCAAGTCCTCTTGTTGCCAGGTTGTAGGTATTTGTTCAGCAGTTCAGCAGGGCGGTAGGTTGGCTAGAGAAGTTGTGGAGGCCCCATCCCTGGATGTGTTCAAGGCCAGGCTGGATGGGGCTTTGGGCAACCTTGTCTAGTGTAGGGTCTCCCTGCGCGTTGCAGGGGGGTTGGAACTAGATGATCCTTGTGGTCCCTTCCAATCCAAACCATTCTATGAGTCTATTCTATGATAGGTATCTGTACAGGTTTGCAAAGTGGTCAGTACAAGCTTCAGCAACTGCCTAATCCTCTGAAAGTATGTGTGATGATGGAGTTAATAGGGAGAACAGATAACTTTGGCCTTTGAAATCAGACACGGGAAGAATCTTAGATTAATAGCTCACGTGGTGCAGCAAGTCTTTCCCAACTTACTGACAGTATCAAGCTTGTGGCAGTTGACAGTGCCTCACCTTGATAATAGCATGGTGAGATGCTGGCAGTCTAGTCTCTTGAGATACTTTTCAGACAAAAACAAGTCTTTACTTCTTTGACTTCACTGGGATCAGTTTTGTATGTCATGTGAAAATAGGGTAGTTACTGACCTTTACACAACTTAATAGATCTTCAGGTTTGGAAAAGTTTCTGTTTTGGCTTTATTTATTTTTACACAGCTTTCAATTGTTGGCTTGCGTGTTAACCAGTGGCTATTATTCTAACCTATGGATTCATCTCGTGAAAGCTCCTAATTTTGTTATAGCTATAATAGCTAGATTATAAGGATTTTAAATTCCATTTTTCACTTAAAGGAAAAATGTGCGAGTTCACTGTGACAACCGATTATTTCATGGAAATGCTTACTAGTAATAATACTCAGGATTATTTTGTTTAAGCAGAATTTGCACTGCTGCAGTTTGCAAAAACTCTCCTGTATGATAGGGTCAGTTTCAAAGACTTAATGCCTTGAGAAAGATAAAGGAAGAGGTAGTATTTTAAATGTATGCAAAACTACAAATGAGGTGAGGCATTCAGGAAAGGGTATGCCTTTAGGTGGAAATAAGTTTGAGGGGAAAATTTGTAAGTATACTATGGCAAGTGGCTTCCTATTAAGTCCTATAAGGAAAACCAAGATATGTAATTCCACTCATTTTATGATGGGCCTGGTAGTAAGTACTATTAATATGTAATTCAGAATTCAGCATAATCAGTGCTTACTTTAGAAGAATTAATTTGTTCTACGTAGCAGGAGACAAAGGAGTTTAACCTAATTCTTCAACACTCGTTCTGGGTAGTTAAGAACCTGGCAAATTGATATGTTTTTAGCATTTATAGGTTATTGAGCAAGTTGTGTGCATATTTAGTGATGTATTCAATTGTTACATGTTATCAACATTAATTTTGTTAACTTTTTCTGAACAATTTCTATTGTATGTTATCAGAGTTGTGTTTTTTAATTACATCTGCCAAGTTTTAAGATTTATTTTACAAGTCTACTTTTTTCCTCTTTCTCCCAGCTGTGACATAGAAAATAGGATCTTCAAACTGATCTTACTGTTGTTAACTTTCAGTAATCTTACTTTTCTAACTTTGTATGAGTCTTCAGGTTCATCATAATGCAAATAAAAATTCAAATTATATTTATTAACATTGAACTGAAATTCAGGTTAAATTCTAAGATTTGAATTCAGCTACTCCTGGTTATCTTTAGTTTGAGTTAAAAAAGTAATTTTTCTGTTCAAACTAGGCTTTACACACACTCTTTATTCCTCCTTCGTTTTCAGTCTAAAACATTTAGATAGTTTACTTTAATAAAACCATTCTACTAGATTCTCAAGATGACAGGGAAAATAATAATTTGAGATACTATAAGTAGCAGAATACATATACATACAGAATTATATATAGTAATTACCGTTGATCTTCTTTTCCCTAATACGTGAGCACATTTAAAATTTCATTTAAACATTTGACTCTAGGTTTTTAGAATTGCTTATTTTGAGTGTATTTGCACTACTGCAGGTTTGGGAAGGCCATCTAATCTTTACATAACAGAACATGTGAAAGGATACTGCAGATACGCTTTTTTAATATAATAAAGGATTATGATCAATGAAGCATTTTCTTAATAAACAGTGTCTTAAAATTAATATATTTTGTTAAAAAAAAAAAGATGAGTAGTTAAGTATTTGGCATTTACTCTTTACAGTAAAGATGAGCCATTTTCTTCCAACTATTATGCCACACAGATACATGCCAGTAGTGGTGTTTTGACATGGGATGTGTGTGACAAGTGTATATTTACATTACAAATTGTGATGCTTTTGTTAAATCCTCACATTTTTATGTGTGGGGTTTTTTTAAGACATTAAATGATTGAAAGAATTGAAATAAAAGTTTTAAATTGGTTTAAAAACAATGTCTGGACTATCTATGGATTCTTTATAGCTTGTACTATTTTTCAGCAAGTCAATTCTGTGCAGATCAGGTGGCATCTCTTTATGGTATGTTTCAAAGAGCTGCTTTTACTGGCTGAATAATGACGTGAATCACAGCTTTAAAAATAAATTAGTGAAGTTGCACTTCTGTCAAGAAATTATTTTTATTTTTTTCTTTTAAGTTGCAATTCAGTGTCTGGAGACTGTGTTTAAGATTAACCTGGAAGATACTCATCTTGCACCTCCACAGCATTTGATAGAAATGTTCACAAATTCTTTTCACAAGGTAAGAATTTAATTTAGATTCTAGAGTTACTCTGCCAATATGTGCTAAGATTTCATATTGTATACACAGCTTTATCATTATAGAATCATTAAGGTTGGAAGTGACCTTAAGGATCATCTAGTCCAACCATCCCCCCACCACCTATTACCCACTAAACCACGTCCCTAAGTACCATATCTAACCTTTCCTTAAACACCCTCAGGGATGGTGACTCCACCACCTCCCTGGGCAACCCGTTCCAATGCCCGACCACCCTTTCAGAGAAGAATTTTCTCCTCATCTCCAACCTGAACCTTCCCTGGCGCAACTTGCTTGAAGTGCTGTATAGGTCAAAAACGATGTGGAAACTTAAAAAAAAAAAAACAAGAAAAAAGTGAAATTTTCCTAGAAGCTAGCAGAATGAGAAACTTCTGGAGCAGTGGGAGGAATTAATTTCAGATAGACAAGGACAATTCCATACAGAAAATTACTAAACAGTGGATGTCTCATTCTCACTTGAAGGATTTTATCCTTCAGTTAAGCATTTTGCAATTCCCAGAGATAAATCTCTGTGAAGTGCTTGAGGTCATTTGCAGTTTGCTGATGCTTCTCATTCCCTTCTGGAAATAATTTAGTAGTTCAGTTTCAAAAACGTCTCCAAGAACGCTAACCTTAAAATGGAAACTTCAAGAAGGTGTACTAATTATACATGTTATCTGGGATCCTCAGTACAGGATGCACAGGAACTGCCAGGATGGCAAATAGGAGGGTTAGAAGTAAGAAAATCAAGACTTCGCTCTTTTCCCCTTGACTTCCTTAGAATCTGTGGTGAACCATTAGGGTTTTTTAGTAGTACAAAGCAAGCTGTGTTTCTCTTCTAAGGATGTTATAGTGATATTTAGCTCTCTCATACTTCCTGTGCACTACAGAAAATCTGGTTGCTTGTTGATACAATGCTGCCCAGGATGAAAGAAGTTTTTAAATAAAATTAAGGATTATATTTTGAAATATATATGAAAAAAATCTTGGTTTGTTTACATACAGAATGACATGCTGCCTCTCTCAGATTCTCTACCAGAGGATGTTGAAAAGGCTGATCAGCTGAAGGATGAAGGTTTGTAATAAACATAAGCATAAACATCTTGTGATTTTATTAAGATTTTTGGGTTACCGTGGATCAAGATAGTAATGCAGCTGGGTAACACCCTGCACAAAAACTTAAACTTGTATTCTCTGTTGATTATTATGTTGTAAGAAGGCTAAGTGATTTGCTCCATCTGAGTTTTAAGAAAACATAGTCTATTCTTTCCTTTGCTCAGGAGGTTGCTTAAAAACTAAGCAATAACATGTGAAGTCTGGGCAACATTCCTGACTAGTAGAAGCTTTAAAGAATGAACAGTTACGGTTTGGCATGTTATAGATTTCTCTGTCCATGGAATTGCTGTACAAGTTTCTACTTTATATTGAAAAGGTTATATATTGTCAAGGATTACATGCTAGCTGAATATTAAAACATTGGTAAAAAGGTGACCCAGCTGAAACCAACCAAAGAATTCTTGTGAACTTACTAGGGTCAGTATTTCACAAGTGAAATAATTTGTGTGCTCTACAAAAATTGCAGAAGAGCCAGTTGTTTATTTTCCCTTGGATAGATGTTATTGCTGTTATGTGAGGAAAAGCAGCTGTACCATGGAAGTCTTCACTAATGCTACCCAAGAAGAAATCCATTTTTTTCCCCCCAGAAGAAAGGGAGGAGGGGAAAGACATGTAGCACTGGTAACTAATAGGAATTTTTGTTGGGTGGATTAATGCTTTTTAAATCACATTTTTTATGACCTGATGGATTTTTAGAAATTTGAGTTTTATAGAAAAAAATAAGTTTTTAATTGCAAGGCAGATGTAATCCTCTCAAAAATTTCAGGATAATGATGCAGAAAAAATTCTACTGTTTTTGAGAATGAGTCTTATCTTAAAACTGGTCATCTGTAGTCATGAATGCAGTCCCTTACTGGATCTGAAAGTGAGTTTTCCTAATTGTTGAAGTTGCTCATTAGCTTTTTAATTCCAAGGATGAGAGCTCAAACAAGGTTATGTCACAATTGAAAATTAAGTTTGTAAGTTGTAAATACCTGCTGTGCCTGCTGGCTTTTCATTTTGCTGTTACTGCCAGCTCATGGGAAGTGAAGAATACCTGTAGCACTCATTCTGGTTATTGGACTGTAAGGATATTCAGCACTTTACACGTGTGGGTGTTACAGCGGTGCCTGTTTTAAATCTGTGATTTCTGTCTTGTCATCTGTCAGCCCACAGGGGTTTGTGAAATAGACTGAGGAAATGAAATTAATGTGTGCTGTTAGTCTTTGTGTGGTATTACTAAAGCAGTTTCACATCTCTGCTGAAAAAATTGAAAGGGTCTTAACTTTGACAAAGGGCCATTTGAAGTGTCAGCTACCAGGGGCATTACTAAGCAGTCTGGAACTGCTTGAAATGCCTCTGGTTAATTTTCCTTAATAAAATTTAAACTTCCTGTCCTGTTTTCTAATGCTGCTCTGTCATACTAATCCTCCTCATATTCACATATGTATTATCTATCACCACTATCGTGCCTTTCAGTTATGAGTACTTTTCTGCCTGAGTTAGGGAGATAAATCAGGTAACTTAGGGAAGTCTATTTGACCCATATCTTCTACAACATTGTAATTCTGTAACTCTGTCATTTCCTTCTTTCTATCTCTATGTCCTTACCAATGGAATAACTTCCCTCCCTTTGTGGCCACCAGCCTGTTCCTTCTCTGCTCTCAAACCAGCCCTAGTACCTGTAGAAATCGGCTAATGCGGGGCAAAACAAAATCAGATACCTGAGTTTTCTAGGTTGTTACAAAACCAGGAAGTAATATACCCTCCAGACTACTAAATACTTAAGTTTACTTGCCTATCCTTGTATATTACATATAACATGACACTTTGGCTTAATGTAAGCTGTGTAAGAGCAAAAATTGTGTGCAGATTTGTATTGCATAACAGTGGCTTGATCCTAAAAAGATCTGGGCATTACTACTGTATAAATAATAATAGGTAGTATTTTCGTTGTAGAGGACACCCATTCGAAGTATAACCATTCGTGTGTTGGCTTGGTTTTTGAGGTTTTTTTGTCTTAAGAATTTTTGTCTGGTGTTAAAATATTACAGTTGCTTTCCCTTTTGTCCTGAATTGCTTAATCTCAACAGAAATAGTAGGTCTAGCTATTTTTCTGTTTTCCTCTAGCCAATTTTGAGCTGGAGAGAGACAGAGAGAGAGCAGGAAAGGTACCCACTGGTACTAGCTCCAATTTAGACCTGTACTCCAGGTCATCTTTTGTTCAGAGCAGCATCAGAAATTTCAACTTTGATGGCATTTTTGATGGCAATTTTGTTTTGGAAAAATGTTAACAAGCTGCAATCTTGTTGACTGTAGCTAACTTGCAAGTCTTTCATCTGACAGCAGGATTTAGTGTACAGACCTTTACCTTTGATCAAAGAAAAGATACATAGATGGTGGGCCTGTAGAAATGAGACAGATAGGGTTATATTCTGTTTATATTTTGAAGGTATACATGTAATTACAGTTTCCATTTGCCTCTCACTGTCAAGGATTACTGACTATAATTACAGTCTTGTATATTGCTGCTGGGAAGAGGTGATTTTGTACTACCTTGCTGATACTTTCCTAAATCTGGTTTTGTTCACAAGTAAAAGCAATTCTAGTTGTTTTCAGTTAGCACAGGCGCTTAGGACTCCTTGCTGCCCAGTCTTTTGCTTTCTATCAGAGACCAAATGTTGCACTGACTGAACTTTTCCAGCCTTTGCTTTTGCAGTTATCTAAATCTGTAGTAACCTGTTGACCTATCCCTTCTCTTGCTTATTTTGGGCAAGGGTTGAAATATTTTGCCAAAATACAAGGAAGTTAGTGGAACTCTGTAATATTCCTGACAATTTCTTGACACTGCTGGGAAACCAAGGCTTCTGTAGGATCTGTCAGGCCAAAGATCCATAGTTGCAGGACTAAGGACAACCTTAAGCTTCGGCTCTCCGAACTTGTCTGCTACTCTGTCATGAGGAAAGAAAGAAAGTACCAAGACTGCCCTGTCTCGGGGAGAAAAGAATGTGTAAGATATCTCTCGTTTTGAAAGACATTACTCCAGAATTTACTTTCCACAGAAAAGTTCTATTTTTCTAGTTTCTTCACAGGACTTAAAAAATCCGAAATAAGAAACTTCGTTATAGAGTAGAAGTTCTGAGCTTTGTTGGTGGAAAAGTTTTACCTCTGAATAATTTCAGATTGCTTCTGCTATACATGTTTCTCATTATCTTGATGAATGAATTACATGGCATCACAGAAGTGGGACTTATGTGCTGGATTTCACTTTTTGATTTTCTATGTTATATGGATAGTTAAAAGCAAGTTTTTGGGACATGTGAGAAAATGAGACCAAAAAGGGATTAACGTATAGCCTATTGGATTATAAGGCTTGCAAAGACAGTTAAGACTGATTAATCTATATTAGAGTGGAACTGCAACTACAATTACACTTCTCAACAAAGAGATATTTGCTTAACAGGAGAAACGAGCTGAAAAGTGTGAAATAGCAGGTTGAGATGGGGAAGGCTTATATGGTGGACTGCAGTGTACGTAATAAACTTTACAGATATAGTAGATATTTTTATTTGCATTATTCCATGCCAGTTCTATTTAAAAGAATGTATCTCAAAAAAGTGCAGTCATAACTAACATATATAGATGCTATATTGTGGCTGCTTTATTTCTTTCACACATAGTGCTATATCTTTTAACTACATAAGAGCTTTTTTAAATTTATTTCAGGTAATAATCATATGAAAGAAGAAAACTATGGTGCTGCAGTGGATTGTTATACTAGGGCTATAAAACTGGATCCAAACAATGCAGTCTATTACTGCAACAGGTAAAAGCAAAATAATACACACTTTTCATTCCTGAACTTCATTGACATTATCTTAAAGATAAATTGTGAAGTAGATCAAAACAACAGAAGGCTAGAAAACCCCACTATTCAGAAATCTATAATTTTTAATGTGTCTATATTAAATCATAATGTAGGCTGTGATTCCCAGTCTGTTGAAAGTAGTAAGAGCGTTTTTTCTGGTGTTCTAGTGACTCAGCTGCCATCTCTATCTCTTCTGTAGTACTGACTTCCCCTGGATAAAATATCATCAATATTGGAATATCATTTTGGAGATTTCAAGCATTGTATAAATACTCACATTTGTATGCATGACCTGTTGAAAAATAACAAGGTGGTTGTTTTGAATCTTGATGTCAGTAAACACAGTATTGTATGAAGTTATTTAAAAGAAGACAAGCAGTTGCTTGGAGTTTTATGGGTGATGCAGTGTGAGTAAATGTAAGCCTTAGTCTTGCCTTTCTTAAGCTAGTTTGGGAGCAGTGGAGACGTATTGCCTTGAACCTGATTGCTTTTTACTCACAGCAGTGACAAAAAGAGAACACTGAGATGCCCTCGAAGTTTTAAATGACCGTGTAATTTTTTTTGTAAACAGAGGGGAAAAAAAATTTCTGTGCAAACACATGAGACAATAAGCACTGTCCCTAGTTTTACATCTTTTCTGGTATCTGTGGAGTTGGTCAACTGTTCAGCAGCCTAAATATTTAAAGTATGCAAGTAGTCCCATTCAGAAGAGATTTTGATCAAAGTCAGAAAACCCATGCAGTTTGGAGGTTATCACAGAAGAAAGGATGGAATATAGTGATGATTGCAGCATCTGGCATTCCTAATAGAAAAGAATACTTTATGCAATGGAAATGTTGTCATTTCTACTACAGTATTTTAATCAAGGAAGAACACATTCGAGTGTTTGCTCCCCAAATTCGAGTAAATTCCCTCTCTCAAACTGGGAAGTTTTTATTATTAATCTGTCCCAATGTCCTTTTTAATTTGGGCAAGTCTTTAATCTTGTATAAATGTCTGTAACATTTAGTATTTCTCTGGTATAGAGATGCAATTGTAATTTAGTAATTCAGAAAAATGCTATCCTGATTTACCTGCAAGCATGAGTTGCCTGCTAAAAAAATTGAGTGAGGAAAAATGACAGCATTCCTTTGAATAGCAGTAAAGCTGTAATTCTTGCTGGAAAATGCCAATTGTATAAAATATTTCTGCTTAAACAATGATTTTATGTAAACTACTACTTGAGAGTTTCACTTCTTTGTCATTGGTTTTATGATTAATTTTGGGCATAGTCATATGCTGAATTTAAACCAGTTCCTTAGAATTACTTATTGTTTATGTTTTTAAAGGTAAGTGCGTGTTCTCCAAAGTCCTAGTCTAGCAATGTACTTAAGCACATACTTAATTCAGAACATTTGCGTGTCCTACTTAATTGTGGAAAATTGAGACATTGCCTAAATACTGAATGAAAAGTCTGTAAGGTTAAACAAGTCTGAAGTTAAGTCATGGACATGTGATTATCTGAGCTTGGGTTTGGGTTTTTTGGTTTTGGGGGTTTTTTTGTGTTTTTTTTTTTGTTTGTTTGTTTGTTGCTGTTTTATTGGGGTTTTTTTGACAAAGCTCTCTTTCCTTTCCCTCCTGTCTTCCTCTTAGGGCTGCTGCTCAAAGTAAGCTCAACAACTACAGTGAAGCAATAAAGGATTGTGAGAGAGCGATAGCAATAGATCCAAAGTACAGCAAAGCATACGGGAGAATGGGGTAAGCTAATACAAATCTGAGTGTGCACTGGAGACCCAAGTGTATATCACTGTAGATTTTTCTGAAGTAAGTGGATCTATGTTGTTTTACTTAGCTGACATTCTTATTCTGAAAGTGTAGCAGTTTTCTGAAGATGACCCTATCAGGCTGTCAGCTTTAAGTTTTATATATGTGGTTGATCTCAGCATTTTCATTATCAGATTTCATCAGTTTGCAATTTTTTTTTCTTTTAGTTTATCAACTTTGCAAATTTAAAGTCATGATATAGGTTTTTTCTACCTCCTACTTAGTTATGACTAATAAAAATTCTGCAGTTGGAACAGTGAATCAGTTAATGATGCTGTTAGAGAACAGAATCCTCAAAGTATTGGGGCTTCACATGAGCAGGAATAGAGGCTTAATTTCTCTGTTCAGTAGCTCTTTGGAAGCAGATATTTTAGCAAGACTAAGCTATGTCCCTTTGGTAGTTTTTCTCAGTCATGTCTGAGAGATTAACAGTGTAGCCTCTTTAGGCAGTGCATCTGATTAAGTATGTCCTGGTTTTACTCCAGCCATTGGCTGGGCACCACACAGACACTCGCTCCGTCCCCCTCATCAGAAAGGGGAAGAGAATCAGAAGAGTGAAAGTGAGAAAACTCGTGGGTTCAGATAAAAGAATTTAATAAGTGAAGCAAAAGCCGCGTGCACAAGCAAAGCACAACAAGGAATTCATTCCCTGCTCCCCACGGCAGGCAGGGGTTCAGCCATCCCCAGGGCAGCAGGGCTCCGTCACGCGTAATGGTTTCTTGGAAAGACAAACGCCATCACTCCAAACGCCGCTGCCCCCCCTCTTGCTCTTCCCCCAAGCCCCTTATAAACCGAGCATGACGTCATATGGTATGGAATGTCCCTTTGGTCAGTTGGGGTCAGCTGCCCTGTCTGTCCCCTCCCAACTCCCCGTGTACCCCCCAGCCATCCCGCCAGCGGGGCGATGAGAGAAGCAGCAAAGGCCTTGGCTCTGTGCAAGCAGCAAAAACATCTCTCCACTATCAACACTGCTCTCAGCACAAATCCAAAACACAGCCCCATACTGGCTGCTATGAAGAAAATTAACTGTCAGCTGAAACCAGGACAAAGTACTATGTGAAAAAGTCAGGCATGTTCTGGATGGGATATCTGCTTGAGTGAAGGGCCATTCCAAGATGTGTAGCTTTGTATTTTCAATAATCAAGCATATTGTAGGTGTGCGCTGAGTGCTGCATAAGGTTTTTGAGGTAGTATCTATACTAGTAAATTAAAAAACGCTTGGGATTGCTCATTGAGTCAGCTGGCACAACACAGCCCGTATCCACGTTATTAAAATCTAGTTTGCAGTATGGAGTGGCCTCATCCAAACTGCCTATTGCTAAATTGTGTTGGCCTACATTAAATTCTGAACCATGCCCCAGAATTGTCTGGGATAATGCTTGTTGGTCTGGAACAAAACCGTGCCAAGGGGCATTTATTTAAGATCAACGATGATGGAATTCTATCACTTGATAACTTCCCACAATACTTGGTTTATTTTACTAATACAAATGCAGCCTGGCTGGCTTTTGAGATGATTAATTAACTTTGAAATTTTAGGGGCTGTTGAATTGGTTTTGCTCTGTTCAGCTCTCTTTAGATCATTTCTTCATATACTACAACCTGAGATTCCCTGATTTCAGTGAGATGGAGGGAAGCTACAGGCTGATTTAATTGGAAATTGGAGGTTATTTTAGAGTTTTGGGTGTAAGACCAGTGTGCCTTTTGATACACAATGTAAGTGGGATCATTCTTGGGCAATCAAGCTTCTCTTTTTTTGATTGTCTGGTTGGTTGATAGAGGATGTATTTTGAGCTACACGCCATTGCTCAATTCAGCAGATGGATATAATAATACATTTTGCTTAGGCTGAATGAGGAAACAGTACTTGTTTAGTAATAAGTGGGGGGAAAAAACCTGCAGAAATCACTATCTCAACAGAAAATGTTTATGATAAAGCTATGTTTTCTGACTGCATTATGCAGGCATGTAGGTTTTTCTCAGGATTTGACAGAAACTCAACGTCACAGAAAGATGTGGAAGTGCTGCAGAAATATCCAGACAGGAGCCATGTAGACAGTTAAAGTGATCCTTCTGGCATGACCCTGAGAGACCACTTGTCTGTGTAGGAATTGTGAGCAAAGAAAATCTCACCCACTGTTCTGACTTGTTCCAGGAAGCAGAATTTTACATACTTTCCCTTTAAAAAACCATGATTGCATCACAGAAATACCTGATTGCATTTCTTCTCTGGTCAGAAACTATTTTGGCAATTAGTGGGACAAGAGGAGGAATTTTTTTATGGGAGTAACTGTGTTAAGAGAGACAACATTAATATTGTGTGGGTAATTATTGAGCTTATCACTGAGAGTACTGACTGTGATTGATATGCCTGAACACACTGACCTCTCTTGCCTGAGATAAGACTAAGGTCTGCTAGTGGGCATTAACATTGGCTTATCAACCGAGTCTTTGTAGCTCAGCACATACCAAAGGGGAACTAGAGTACTAAATAGCTGAATGTGGGTTACACAGATCTTTCACAAAATGTGGAAAAGATAGTTTTGCTTTTGTGGTCAGTATAAATTGAAAATACAGTACAAGATAGAATTGAAACTGTAAGCAGATGGACTCCTGGCATAGCTCAAAGAAAGATGATGTTTTGAAAGTAATAGCTAATCAAATTTGAAAACAAATACTGTTTCAAAAGTAGTAGATCTGTCTGTCCTGTGCTCTCCTGAGCTGCTGGAGAAGCTTTTTCAAGCTGTTGAAGTAGAAGATCTGAAAGGAGAAACTTGCACTGATCCCAAGACAAAAATCTATTATGCTGAACCTTGTGGTTCCAGTATTTGGTTTCTTGAAGCTGCAGAAGTCGCTTTAAGAGTATCTTCACCCTACTTACCCGTGTACCCTTCTGAATAATCTCTTGGATCAAAAGGACTGGAGGAAACTCTTAAAGAGGAATTCTGGAACTTATGGAAAAAGTCAGAGATGCTAGACCCAACCTGTGCTTTCAAATACAGGCTATATCACTTGATGATGCTAAGGAGTTTTTAATGAAACAGACAATACACGATGCATTCGTGAGGGATCACCTCCTCTGCAAAAATAAGTGCTTAAACTAAGCAGTAGTAGCACCATAGTGAAACCTGCCCTAATGTAGTGCTCAAGCTAAAAATTAGTTGTGAGATACTGTTTTACTTCAGACAGAAAATGTATCATTATCTTTTGATGGTCATTTATGTTCTACCCAGGATTTCTTTATTTTAAATTAGGTTGGCTCTGACCTCAGTGAATAAATATGAAGAAGCAGTTACCAGTTACCAAAAAGCACTGGATCTTGATCCAGAGAATGACTCTTATAAGTCAAATTTGAAAATAGCAGAACAGAAACTAAGAGACATGTCCAGTCCTGTAAGTTAGCTCTGTGTCTATTTATTTACAATAGTTTTAACTGGGGTTTTGTAGGTAAACTTATCTTCAATTGCATTTTGTTTGTAGACTGGAACTGGATTGAGTTTTGACATGGCAAGCTTGATAAACAATCCTGCTTTCATTAGTATGGTGAGTATATTTCAAGCTTTACGTTATACCGTTTTTTAAACTGAAGTTTTAAGAACAACTCTTGTTTAATAACACAAGCAATTTTAATGCTTATAATAATGGCAATGGTTTCATTAGACTGCATTTAAACTTTTCTAAGTCATTTTACACTCAAGAAGTGAAGCATAAATCTCCTATAATGCCTGCCTTATTTCCAATTGATTCTATCTTCCTTATGAATGACGATGTCCCTAGATTAGCTATGCTGTTTTTGCAGATCGCACAATAGTAAAACGCTTGTCAACAGCATGGTGAAAATTTCTTTTCTATTCTCCATCTAACAGTTAACAATGAATACAAAGAAATCACCTCTTAAGTGAATAGCAGTTGGTGCAATGGTAAATTGTGGTTTTGTCCCTCCATGGTTTTTCTCCATGCATGGCTTTCTTAACTAAATGGTATTAACTTTGAAGAGTGGAATTTCGAGAAAAAATGTTACAAGACAAACCAACCAAACAGAAACAAACAAAAAACCAACCAACAAACAAACAAAACCCAAACCGACGTCCTTTGAGAATTCAGTTAAAACTTTACTGCCCCTCTGGTAGCTTCATTTGGACAGGACATTTCAACCAGTGCTTCCAAATGGAAATGTACTGCATCCAAGAGAGATCAATATATGGTCCAAATAATAGAGACAGTAGGCAAGGAAGAAGTGAGCAATTTCTCCAATTTAGTGATTAAATAGCACAGGAACTCTGTGTACTGCTTCATTTTGGCCACATGACTTGTTCTGCCTCTGTTCGGAGTCAAAGGTGTACTCTTCAATATGGAGCTAACTATGGGGAAAGGGTTTTTTGCATCATTTCCAGGTGACTGGTCAAGTGGATAGAATACAGGGCATCCAGCCAGGAACAAATGAATTATTTTGCTGTGGTATAGTTTTTTGTTTTGTTTTTAAGGAAAAAAAATGACTCACTATCTGACCTGGAGAACATTACTTCTGGTCTCCATTTTGGGCCCCTAACCTAGATCAGACGTTACAGATGGAAGGAAGAAAAAAATAATCCTATATTAGCCATAGAACTGACCTGAATTTGGCATTATATATTCAACTCTAGACTAGAGAAAACAGTTTGTTTACATTTGAGATATATATATGGAGATATTTTCATCAATAAAATGAATATTTTATATATCTGGGTTTTGTAGTACCTTTAATAAGAGAGTGAGTAAGCAGATACTGTGTTGTGCCTATTGGTCTTGCATTCATACAGACACTGATTTCTGTAGGAATTGTGTTACTAACTTTAAAGCATCATTGGGCTTATTCTATAGTATCTGTCCATATACACCCTTACACTAGGGTAAACACAATATAATTTTGGGAGTACATGATGAATGAGAAATTTAAATAACCTCATGCTTACTACAAAGCAAGAAGAGATATGTTACCACAAAACCATGCTACAAAGTAAGTCCACACTCTAGTTTACTCTGGAATGTTTTGTGGCTGTAATCTTAATAGTTTATACCCAGTAATAATAGTAGTGGCAAAACAGATTTATCCAGGCTGGAAATCAACAAAATACAGACCTTTATCTAAAAAGCCCAATAGAAAACCTTTGTCCTTGGAAGTCATAAATGACTCTTCTGGTTTTGAGTTTTCTGGTACTGGGGTTTTATGTTCAGTGTTGTCTTGTCCTGTTTTTCATGTCTGAATCTGTAACCACTATTTGTTATCTAACATGTAACAAATTGTTTCTGCTTCATATCCTTGGAATACATTCCTGTAATGATACTTTTTGTTGGGGACCATACATCTCTGTGCACATAAACTTAGCTTAATTCTGCAATAAAATGTAGAATACAGCATGTGGGGTTGGTTGTGGGTTTGGGGTTTTTTTGTTTCGTTTGGGGTTTTTTCCACATTTTCCTCAGGGATACCTAAGTAGTAAATCTATCATAATTAAAGCTATATATTGTCTATTCTAGGCAGCAAGCTTAATGCAGAATCCTCAAGTTCAACAACTGTAAGTATCAAAATGGGGTACCACTGAAACAAATGTCTTCAGGGACTTACATTAGTAAGAGAAAAGGTGGATAGTTCTGTATTCCTGCTTACTGTAAGGAAAACTTACAGTAAGGCAGTTTCTTCCTTTTGCAGCTTATTTCCTCCCAGCAATTAAAAAACCAACCCTACAGTTTATTGCGTACTGTAAAGGTTCCTGCATGCCTCAGTGCCAACACGTGTGCTAACTGTTCCAGGATGTCGGGGATGATGTCAAACGCCATCGGTGGCCCTGCTGCAGGTGTCGGTGGCCTGTCAGATTTGTCCAGCCTGATCCATGCGTAAGTGTTATGAATTGCATAGTTTTCACTGTTTCACTTACAGAAGCATCATTGTGCAACATCTATATAAAAGGGATAGTGTCAAGCCAATTATCCTGTGGCATGTCCCCATTGTATGCCTGATAATTATTAAAGCTGAGAACTTGAAGATTTCTTTTCCACTACCTCGTTCGTTTGCTTTGTACACTTTCATCACTTGCAATGATGGAACTGTGTGCTGTTTCACTTTCTGGTTCTCATACGCTATTTACTTTCTAAATGCCACTTCCTAAAAAATGTTCCTTTAAATCTTTAAGTAATCCTACACATGCTTTGAAATTGCATTGATAAATTTACTGCCTGATGCACCAGACACTGGTTAGAAAAACTACAAAAAAACTACAGATTTACTTGGCACAGGTAGTTACAAGTTCTGCTCTGGCATCCCTCCATTTAGACTAGGAATGCGTCAGGGACCTCAGTATAATGAGTAGCAGCTTTTACAAAAACCAGGACCCAAGTCGTCTACTGTATAATAATGAGAAGCCATCTGGAAGAGTCTGTACAAAAACATGCAATTTGCTTATATGGCAAGGCCTCCTAAAGGACATACAATTTTACTTCAGCATTCTAGCCTGTTTCAAACTATTTGTAAGTTTCATTGCCTCTTCAGGGCAAAAGTAATTTATAAGTCACATCAGAGACAGAAATGTGACCCCGCAAAATCAAGGGCTGTTTTCACAAAAACCATGTACTACACCTAGATCTATGAAAATGGTGGCTGTCTTTCAGTCTGCACTGTGGTTTAAAGGAGTCTTGGTAATTTGCTTCTTGAGCAAAATGCAGAAGTTATGCCAGGTTATTCATGAAGTAGAATGTTTTTACTTACTTTTTTTAGTTAAATGTTACACTTATCTTTTACATGGAAATTCTCACCTATTAATTTAACTCTTAAGCTACAACTGTTACGGAGATGGAGCTGTCATTACGTCAGTCATACAAGACATAAAGATGTAATTGTATGCTTGCTTTCTGCTAATGACTTCTTGCTCACAAGTACAAGTTGCAGCCACACACTGTATTTCTGGAAAAACTAATGTTAAGTTGTACTTCAACTGCAAGAGTAGTTATATCTTAAACAACTAGAGTGGATCCTCTCAAAAAGAAGGGAGCAAGTCATTGAAGCAGATTTGTTACTAAATTTTAGTTTTACCAAGTAAGGTAATACTTTTTCTTCCATGTTACCAAGTAGAAGTAGTAGTTCTAAAGAATGAAAATGAAGACCTGATGATAATCCTATTTGGAGAGGCTTAAACTAAAGTCATAATACTACAAATATCTTGATTAAGACTGTACAGCACGTTAGTCTTGACTTTCACATAATGCACCTTTTGGTTGTATTAGGATATCCTCTTTTCTTATAGATGCTGCTTGTCTGTTTTTTTTTCACTTGTTGATTTTACTTAAAACTGTTCAACACAGGGGGCAGCAGTTTGCACAGCAGATACAGCAGCAGAATCCAGAGCTCATAGAGCAACTGAGAAATCATGTCCGGAGCAGGTCTTTCAGTGGCAGCACTGAAGAGCATTCCTGACTTAAAGGAGGCATGTGAATTGGAATGGTATATAACCCCAAAACGCATACCATAGTTAGTAGCAAAAACACCATTGTAACTCTTCTGCTTGAATAGAAGACAGAAAATTCTTTGTGCGTGTTTGCAAACAAGAATAAATCTGTTAAACAGATCTATTGCACATAACTTGGAACATATCGTTTATGTATAGTTATTCCTCTGAAAATTAATACACTAAATAGGTGGTTTATTAAAATCCCCAAGTACAAGTGATTTTCAGTATGTGCATTAGATTGATCTCCAGGGCTATTGAGTGAGGAGCAGTTTTGTAGTGGGATGATCTTGCCTAACAGCTTAATTCTAAAATGCTAGTGTGAAAGGCATGTTATATTCTTATGGTGCAAATCATTATGGCTGTACTCCCTGTCAAATACTGAAACAATAGGCCCATCTGATGTGCCCTTTTATAATGAGCAAAAATCAGTGTTGGAGTGTACTTAAAGCTAATGCTTGAAATATGTTTCTTTAAGCCTGGGGAGGGGCTGTCATTAATAACATGAAATACTTTTCAACTTCATTGGGCCAGAGGGAAGGAGATGATTGCATATGAAGGAGTACTGCAAATTGCAGAGAAAGAGAAGACACTAATCCTAAGTAGGATAATACACAGAAACAAAACCAGAACTCGGCTGGGGAAAGGAAAGAGTATTAAGAAGTTTTAGGCTTGTCTACTGCCGTGTATACCCTCAGATCATGATGGTAGCCCTGGAGGTCAGCGTTACGGCACTATTTTCCTAGGCATGGCAAACTGTATTACATTCTGTATGTATGCAGTATTTAATATAAGCTTAAAATTCTTAACTGTAATAAGCTAAAACTGACCCTGTGACTGTACAAATTGACTAGAACTGAAAAGTCATCAAAAATATCTGCCTTAGAAAGAAGGATTCTCTTTCTATTCTTGTGTGGTAAATCACTAGCTTGCTTAATTATTTTTTTAAAAGTTTCATTACACATTTCTGTCTTAAGTGATGGTTATATGACCAAGTTAAAGATTTTTTCACTCCATAGTATTCTTGTTCCTACCCTGTTTTTTCTTGCTCAATTAATCTTATTCTTTCAAAGATCACTACTTTTCTGTATTTTTATTAGGTTAATTTTTTTATTCAGCTTATTGTTCACACTGCTTTCTGGTACAAGGTGCACTTGTATTTACTCCAGGGAGGTTCTCAACACTCACACTTTCCTCTTTGTATATCAAAACTGATTTGAGGAGCCTGCTTTGATTCCTAAGACAAAGTGACCTCTGCTGGCCAGTTGGACTGGAGATGGTACGTGGAGGAGTAACGGTAAGACTCCCAAATGGAGAAATACACAGGAGCTCCTGGACCTCAGACATCATAACCAATTCATCTTGTGGCCAAAAAAAGAGCACCTCAAGTAGAAACAAATGCAAAATTTGGGGATAAGTCATGTATTTGACTCTAACAAATGCTAGTTGTGCTGTTGTATGAGTCTTCCCCTATTGAAAAGGGGGAAAATGCAGCTGGATGCAAGGAGATGGGAAAAGAGTTGGAGAAAACACAAGAATGGGAAATCTGTGTTACCATCTGTTGAATAAAGAAGTGAAGCTTAATAGAGCAACTTAAACAACTTTAAGACATTTAATACTTTATTCAATAGAGCTTGCCTACACACAGCATTAAAATGTTTTTTAAAATTCTCTACGTAAGTTGCTGTAGCTGCCTTTTTGAGGCTGTAGAGACACTTAAGCATTACACAAAACACATTTCCAAGTAACAGCTTCTGTTTTGACATCTGATGACAAGGAAGAAAATTCCTAACAGGATCTTTTTTCAGAGGTAGTTCAGATCCTGAATCTAATCCATTCAAGAAAACTGCTACTTAAGTTCAGTTATATCTAACAGGACAGGATACCATCTACAAGGAAGATCGATGGAGGCTGTAGGTGGGCTACAACTACTGTACAAACATTGCTTGGAGTAGTGTGTTCTGTCAGGAGAGAAACATTGCTCCTGGCACATCTCCTGTTAAATGTCATTGTTCCTCTTTGTTCTCACTTTTGTATTTTTAGGTGCCCAAAGTGAGTTTTTCTAACTTTGAGAAGTGGCACCAGTTAAATCCAGAGTGGACAGCACTGTGAACAGCACTGTGATATCTCTCTGTTTATCCTTACTTTATGACAGCAATCTTCATGCAGTCAGTTACCTTTCTACTTTAAGACAGAAAGAGTATAAGAACCTTTTGAGAGTTCCTTAAGAACTACAAAAACTGACTGAATATTCAGAAGACTGGCTGTAGCAGCTGTACTGTCCTCTAGCTTACTGTACAAGCCCTGTAGCTAACTGGATTTGTGGGAGAACTATCCCCAAGTCTAAATGGAATGAAGCATTGGTTAGTTACCAGAAAATTACTCTTGAAATCATCTTTATAGTGGTAACTTTAAATTCACATACGACAGTATTGTCATGTTTAGGTTTTACTCCAGTACAGATAATATGTTACCAGAGTATTTATTAAAATGTTGATGGCATTAGCTAACCCTTTAGGAATGTGCTACAACTGGCACGATACTTAACTTGTGAACATTCTTTGTTTCTTGTATATTAACAAACAGAAAGGGCTTTATAGCCTAAATAAAAAACAGTGAAACCAAGAACAGGAGCTGTCATTACACGCTTTTCTATTGAAGCTGGGAATAAGGGGATCATTTATGCTAAAGTCTGTTTTGCCTTGAATAGGCTAGATTGTTTCACAGAGTCATGCAATATGTCTTAATCATGGGGTGAGGAAGGAATCTTTTCCTGTGTAATAACTGCACTTTATTTTGCACTAAAAGTTTTCATCCTACTAGATCAAGTGGTAAAGCAGTTCCTCATAAATACTGCTTTAATTTAAGGTCAATTGCAGTTTAACATTCAACTGAGCAAACATCCATTTAATACCTAATTGGTTTTGTATCATTACTGTTTCATCAGCTTATAAGTGTGATAAATAGAGAAGAAAATGTTTTGCACTCAAATTGTAAACTCCTGTAACCTGCTTGCATGGAAATATATTATAACTTTGCCTGATCATAAAAACATCTAATGAAATACTCAGCTTAGACATTGTTTCAGCTGCACTTTTGGTTTTGTAACAAGTACGAAGTAAAAATCACTCATGCCTACTGAGAAAGAACTAAGTCTGGAGCTTTGGATTCATACACTGTTTCAGGGCTGCAGAAAGTCATACTGGCAAAATGCAACTTACCTACCATTTCTGTATCTCTCCTACCTCTTACTACCATATGGTTACATACCCTTCAACTTGTGTCAGTTTAACTTGAAAATAGACTATAAATAAAATTATTTACATTTTTTTGTGTGGGTAGTTGTGGTTTTACTGGTTTAGTTTGTTGATGTATCTAGAGTAACAGGTAAATTGCGTTCTTTAAAATACCTGTTTATGATGTTGGTTGTTCTGCATTTTATTAGATGTGCAAGATATAGTTTGTTTGGTGTTCTCCTGGATGGGCTAATTTTACCCTCAATTCAGTAAGCTGGTCCTAAATTTATCCAATATTTTAAAATATTATTTAAAATATTTTTAATTATTTAAGTAGAACATTATTTAATTTTATTTATTTAAGTAGAATATTATTCTACTTAAAGATTTTATACACAGGAAAGCCTTAAGGAACGTACTGTAAAAACTACCTCATTGCTAAATGCCACTACGGTAGCTGTGACAAGCTACCTCAGTAGAATCTTGAACACCAGTTTAACTAGTGTTAAACTAGGAAAGCCAGTCACGTATTTCGGCCAAAAGCGTTTCCATCTTTTGTCAAAAAAACAAAAGCCTAGGGAAAAAAGTACTTTTCACTGCTTAACCAAGTCCTGAGCTCCTTTCTGCATATGCTTCAGAGAACTTGATCTCGGGCAGCCATGAAGGGGTGTTCTCCTCATTTGCCTAAAAATCTATTTAAAAGCCTCTGGCATGGGAAGAATAATTTGCACCACTTCAGTTCAACAATAAAAAAATGCCTGAGTTCTGCCATTTTATTTTTCAGTTCCCTACTAATTGGGAAGTAACCTGCCTGTTCACAGCATGCCCTGTATTGCAGGGACACACAGCTCTGCACCTAATGGGGACAGATTTGCAGTACTGCTCCTTTCCAAAGACAGCCACAACCAGCGTGCTCTCCGGCTGATGCTCTACTTTCTGCCCGCTGGCACCTCCACAGTGCCAGCTGCCGTCTCTCATCTCATGCCTTTATCAGGCTGGAGTTCTTACGGCTATGCACATACCACTCAAATGCGCGGTACACCGAAGTTTTTCTTTTAGGGGTTTGGATTCCAGGAACTCGTCTAAAAGGCCAGTTCCTTCAAACTGATGCAGTGTTGTCAGAACCACAATTTAAAAACTGTTTAAGTAAGTATAACAGAAGTACAGAGTGCTGCTATTTCATAACAGTCTCACCCCCCCTCCCCGGACCCCAAGGTGATGTTAATGCTGTACAGTTTGCTAGAGCTACACATTTTTCAAAGGCATTATCTTCAGTAGATAAAATGCATACAAATGTTTTTAAAAGAACTTAAAGGATTCAAAAAATGCTCAGAGAAATTAAACAAGCATAGTTACATTTACAGATTCATAGGAATTTGGTTTTGTTTGTACACATTTTAATATAATATGATTCAGTTGCAAAAACATTAAGTTTGTCTTAAAAAAAAGCCCAACAGAAATGCAGAATTTTTTCTTCAGCTTTGTTTGACTTCTGAAGAAACTACACAGACTTGTGCAATATCATCGTACTCATATGTTCTCTTCAAAAACGTGTCTGTAAGTCTTAAGCCAGAGACACTCTAGAAAGGGAAAATATTTACAAGTTATTAGAAAGAATTATACAGGTCTTATAACAAAGCCGTGTTATAAAGACTTACTTGCAATCCCTGCACTGAAGACAGCAAGGTAAGTGCAAGATGGAGCGATGAACTTGGGTGCAGCTTTCCAAGTTGCCTTCCTGAAACTCCACACCAGTGGATGGAATTAGTATTGCACATTTCTAAAACCAGGTCCATAGTCCTTTCACTGCTAGAGGAAATTCAAAAACAGGAATAAACCTGTGGGCTTTTTCTAAGCACTCAGGGACAGCAGACATGTAAAAGCTTGATTACTTTATTATCCAGGTTATTATTAATTGAATATTTATAAATACTTTTAAGTTGGCAAGCAAGATGTACTGTGATGCACAGCTGCATATGGCTTTTTCCAACACAAGTGTTCTGTCGTGTTTAACAATACTGGGTAGTGTAATAGTGCTCACATTTTGGATGAAGTACAAGATTTTCATGAGAAGCATCTGTGGACCAGATACATGCTGTAGTCCCTACCTTCAACTTCTACTTAGAATTACTTTATTTAAATGTCACACTCGCAACCCTTTTATAAAGGGCTACCACAGATCCTAGTTTAAACACAAATCAAGTCAAAACATGATGGAGACGTACAACAATCTACAGGGGCAACACTCAGCAGGCATTCTAGCAGTGGTGCAGAACTAGTGATAAAATCAGACTGCATATAAATGGTGTCATTTACTGTGATAAAATTACTTGTAGTTAAAAAAAATTGTTATTGGGTAAATTAAGAACAACTGAAGGCAATTTGTGATTTTAGCATGCGGTTCAATCTTAAAATGATATTGCAGTCAGTTCCATGGAATTCTACTATAGATTTCTGGCAATCTCTCAGGTCAAACAATCACAGAATAGTTTGGGTTAGAAGGGACCTCAAAGACCACCGAGTTCCAACCCCCCTGCCATGGGCAGGGACACCCTCCACCAGACCAGGCTGCCCAAAGCCCCATCCAGCCTGGCCTTGAACACTGCCAGGGATGGGGCAGCCACAGCTTCTCTGGGCAACCTGTTCCAGCGGCTCAGCACCCTCACAGGGAAGAATTTCTTCCTAACATCTCACCTAAATCTCCCCTCCTTCAACTTAAAGCCATTACACCCCCTGTCCTGTCACTCCCGGACCTTGTAAACAGCCCCTCCCCAGCCTTCTTGTAGGCCCCTTTAGGTACTGTGAGGCTGTTTGTTATAGTATTAACAGATCATGATAGAGGTTTTTTTGTTTCTTTGGCTTTTAAAAAACTAATCCAAAAGATGTGTTTCAAGTAGTAAACCAGTAGTTTTGTGTTGCTACAACTCACAGTAAAGACCACATTTGAGTTCTTTCAGGAGAATGTATTGAAAAGTGGAACAAAGAGCCACAAGTTACCCACTCAGGAAAAAGCACAAGAATCACATGATATCATTACCTGCAATTTGTTATTTTACATGTAATGTCAAAAGGTTCTTCCAAATTTACAGTGTCTGGTATTGTCTCCAAGGAGAGCCTTACATCACCATAACCAGGAGCCTGGGAAGGTACAAGAATGCGTATTCTCAGATGCTGGATGGTAAAGCTGAAGTTTTTACTACTCAAGTTTTCATTTACTGCAACAAAACTCAGAATAAGAGAAATCTGAAGAAAGAAGATTGACACCCTGTGCTTTTCGCTTGTACCCAAATCACAGCGGTGCTCCATCCACTATCAACGACCACCTTCTTGACAGGTTTAACAATTCATTAGACAAGGATTATCTTTATTACTAAGCTTTTCAGGCAGTTCACATGCTTAAAGTTCGAATACCTGAAAAGATCAGCTTTATTCTAAGACCTCTCTGTTAGGCAGATAACAGGTATACTATGGACGACGTAAGTATAATTTTCCTGCATAAAACTACCACTATTTCACATCCTATGAAATAAAGAGATTATTCATTCTTGCCATTTCAGTCCTCCAAATCTCTGCCAAAATAATTAATTGCCACCAGTTAGAAAGGCACACAAACAAACACTATCAAAAGCCAAACACATTTCATGTGGTCTGCTTGCAAATCTGTGATAAATATTCTAGTTACTACCAACCAGGGCTGACTCAAGATGGTAACCTGCAGATAAAAAGCTTTAGATTTTCAGCCCCCACAAGTGACAGATCATAAGGAAAAGACAAGGGAAATAATTGTCCTGCCTGACAAGGATTAGTTGTGACAATTAGTGTATTCCAATTCTGCTGACAGAAGGATGCTGTCAGCATTTACATTTACAGCATAATAAAAGATAATCCCAAAGAGGTTCAGAAAGCCAGTGACTGACAGGTTGGGGACAGGGTTTAGCCATACACAGTTCATCAGACTGAAGAAAGACGGTATTTTAGAAAGCACAGTAAGTTGAACACTGAAGTGAACAAAAGGATGTCAAGCCAATCAAGCTTTCAGACAAGTTGAAAAACACAAATTTGGAACCTTTCAAGAAAGAAATTAATTACCCAGCACTGGAAAAAAGACACGTTTTCAGCTGTATTAGGTGACAGGAAACAATCTACTGGAAAAATTATACCCATTTTCCTAAACAATAGGTAGCTTGCCATAACATTAGACTCTTCATGTTAAGAAAAGAAAAAAACCAAACCCTAACAATAAAAGCAGTGTTTTATAGAATAAACTAGCAGCAATTAACTACATCAATACAGGATGAGAGCAGACGAGAAGGCCTAAACCAGCAGATGCCTGTCGGCCTTAACAATGAGATACCTGCATAACTGATGGCTAGAAGTAAAGGCCTTACAGTAACACCGGAAGGAGGAACATAGTTTACATGTAAAACCAAGATAATTGCTCAGGGCAGGAAATCAACTAGACAATTCCTTGCTTGTGCTACTCAATAATGGTCTTTAAGTCTGTACTGGTAGTAGTCTAGTCCTGGATTGAATGCCTGTGAGCAAGTGGAACACCCTTGGCATATTGTATACAGGCATTTGTCTGGTTTAATGTCACCCAAAAAGAATGTACTTGTGAATTCCAAGACCACCACACACACACACAAAAAAAACCCCCAAACCCAAACAAGAAAAACCCACAAACTGTGGTATGTGGGGGTGAACCAGCATACTTGTTTCAAAAGTGCATTCTTGATTTAAACAAAAATAATGGCAGAGAGGCACAGTACAGGTAAAACTCTGGGTCTGTTGGGGAAACAACAGTTATACTGCTAGTAAATGGACTAGGAGGAAAATGATGGAAGGTGAAAGGAGCCTAGAAACTAAATAATCTCACGGCAGTTAAAAGATCAGGAGAAGACAAGAGGGAGTTGCACTGCAACTCAAGAGAGAAAAAAACAAAACAAAACAAAACTCTTTGTGTTTTTCCAAAGACAGATGTTGCTCCATGTGTGCAGAATAGCTCATAATCACTAGCACAAAACAGTGATGGATGACTAAAACTAATCCTGGAGTGTGGAGGTGTTAATCATCACTTTCTCAGTGCAATTCTCAAAGGTTCAACAAAAAGGGATGCAGAGTGAGAGAATGTTGATTTAAGAAGGGGGAAAAAATCTGCCTCTAAAGAGAAATGACAGAAAAGATCAGTTGAAAATTAGACAGTTTATTAGTTGAAAAACAAGCAAAAAGTTTCAAAGTAACAAGAGTAACCAGGTTTAGAAAAAAGGGCAGTTTCTAATTTGATAGGGTTATACGGATACTTAACACCTCAATTAAAAACAAAGGAAAGTTTTAGTGACTTAGCTGTGGATTTCCAGCATTCAAGTTTGCTTGCCTAGTTCCAAGTTGATGTGATTTTCCTACAGAATTGAATGATTTACTAGAAGATGGGGGCAGGCAGAAGAGACAGAGGCAAAAACCAAATACAAGCTGTGTAAACTCAGACTAAGATTCAGCTGTCAAAGCCTTTTTACTTCTTTCCCACGTTACACCATCCTGAATTCAAAAGACACAAATCAGGTTTAGGCATTAGAGCAGAGAGGCCGTGCAGCTGACTTAAGCAAGCTAGTAATTACAACTTAACAATAACTTCATGAACAATTTACAAATCAACCAAAATAGAATAGATTCAATCAAAACCATTGACACAAAAGATAAATAACATTATTCTATACATAAAAACTGTTACTCAAAGCTAAAAATGTCTGTATGAATTAGGGAGCAGACTTCTGTGTCAACAGCTGGCATACTTAAAGGAGTTATTTTGTCAGTGCTTTTCAGTTTGTGGCCAAATGGCACCCAAGAAGTTAATTTTATTCTAACCAATGTATTTTGCTACATAGGTTACTTGACTGTGGCAATTCAAATGCACAATCCATCAAGTTATGTTGTTCAGTGATGTGAAAAAAGAGAGAGGCACGTTATGTGCCAGAAAACAAATCCTTTAGAAAACAGAAAATGTTGTCATTCACATGACCAAAAGGAACAAGAATGCTTTTGTTCAGCTACAGTCCCTCAGAATGTTGTTATTTTCCACACTTCACTTACAAAATATATTAAATAACTTTCTCAAGTATGTATAGAAACATGTGAATTCAGAACGAGGTCCAGAAAGTAAGCAGCTTGAACTTTTACTTCAAGTCGTTACTAAATTGTTCATTCAGTTGCCTTAGAAAAGGATGCTAAGTTAAATTGATACTTAAGTTAAACTTACCATTCTCTGTAGCTGGCTAGTTTGCAGTCTTCCTCGTTCACCCAGATTAGTTTTCCATACAATATCTAGTTTACCAATCACTGTCACACCTTTTATTACTCCAGCTTTCTCTGCAAATTCTTGCTTTGGTTTTAGGCAGTACAAGTACTGACGTGTATCCATAGGTTGTAAGTAAGTCCTTGAGCCAAAAGTAGACTCACTGAAAGAAAAAAAAACAGTACTGGTGCTTAATTTAAACAGTCATTTTTAGGAACACTTAACCCAAGCTTTTTCCCATCCCTCATCGGTCTTACTGTGTATTTTATTCACAGCAAAACACAGTATTATTGTCTTTTCACAACAGAAAACAATTCTATAATTTATGTAGCATCAAGGAACAAGGGTGGAAAAAAAAATTATTCATCTGGGCCAGAGAGAACTGAGGTGGAAATCTGCTTTGCTACATTACAGTTTATTAGCTAGCATATTAACATTTAAAGAACAATGTTTGTAATTTTACTTCTATTTTACTTCTTCCCAGTTGTCCTCGTTCTGGCTGGCATAGTTAATTTTCACACAGCCAGGACAGCTGACCCAAACTAGCCAGGAGGGTATTCCATGCTGTATGACATCATGCTCAGAATAAAAGGGGCCAGCCAGGGAGGGACAGCATGGCTCCAGGACTGTCTGGGCATACAGTCATGGAGTGAGAAACCGCATTATGTATCACACATTCCACATATTGTAAGCACCTTTGTTATTTCCCTTCTCCCTTTGCTGCCCCAGTAAGCTGTCCTTATCCCAACCCACCAGTTTTACCTTTTTCTTCCCCTTTTCCTCCCCATCCCCTTGAGGAGGAGGTGTAAGCAAGCAGCCACGTGGTGCTCAGCTGCTGGCTGGGGCTAAACCATGACAGTCTTTTTTGGCACCCAATGTGGGGCGCAAAGGGTTGAAATAACAACAGATTAATCAGAGCACTTAAAATGAAGTTGTTATAATATTATTCAAGCAGTTGCTGTTCACAATGGTGTTTTGTTTGTTCACGTGCCGTGGTACGTAAACCCGTACTTGCTGTGCATGTTGCCTGTGGTGCTGTTTATCACCTCTGGGACAGGGGTCCAGATTCTTACTTTGTTGTACTGTGTGACACAGCTTACGATACAATAACATCACTGGTCACGAGGTTTAGCTGGTACTTGTACAGGGCATTGCTGTCATACTCGTACCTCAGATGACATCTCTCAGAATTGATTAGCAATCACACCCAGTCTGTGGGGAAGACAGGGGAGATGCTTTCTCCTGCTCTTTCAACCTCCCTCTTTCCTTCAGGATGGTTACAGCAGCTTTTGAGGATTTTGGCTCTCCTTGGAAAGTTCAACCAGCATGCTCTTACTGCTTTGTCTCCTCAATGTGTTTCTGCTCTTGTTTAGGGTTACAGTTTATTTATTTATTTGTTAAAGAATACCATCCGGAGATCTGCCCCAAGGCTGGACAGTCATGGGTGGCATGGCATGTGAAAGAATATGGGCAGGTATCTAGAGAACTTCTCACCTCCAATGGTTTGGAACGTCATTCCTGAACAACCACAGGACCCTGATAAAGTGACAGAATATTTGAAAGGGAAGTGCTGTGGCTATTCCAAAGAGGCACAGCTCACTGCACTGTGCTGTGGCCTGGCCACTATCTACCAGACACTGCTGGGCAGTATGCAGCACCCTCAGGGGCAAGAGAGGGAAAACAGATCAACAGGCACTGTGGCTACTCAAACCCCAGCAACAGGCAGTGCAGCTGAAAGAAAAAAACAACCAGTATCAGTCACCCCTATGCAGAAGAAATGCACAAAAAGATCAGTTTGCATAGTAAGAGATGCTGATGAACCAGGACCATCACAAGAAGAGGAGGAAGAAGCAGAACCAGAGGTCATCACCCGATCCCTGCCCCTGAGTGAGATGCAAGTTATGCAAAAAGGTATCAGCCACCATCCAGGCCAGCACATCGTTAAGTGGCTGCCCCAGTGCTGGGATAATGGGGACAGTACCCTGGAATTAGAGGGCAGGGAGGCCAAGCAGTTGGGATCCCTGTCTGCGGAAGGGGGCATGGACAAGGTGATTGGGAAAAAGACACAAGCCCTCAGCCTCTGGAGGTGACCTCTGTCATGCATGAGGGAAAGATATACCTTCAGTGCAGATGCTGTACATGATCTAGCCAAGTTGACCACCATGGAGGTAGCCAGTACCTGAGGGAATCAGCCATGTGGGAGATGGTTTATTACGACCCAGCCAATGCTGATGGAGTCTGATGTACCTGACCCATGTGGTGGAAGTTTGTATGGAATGCACCATTGTCATATACCAACTCATCAGCAGTAATGGAATGGAAATGTGAAGAGGCACCAATGGTGGATGAAGTGGCTGGACAACTCCATCAATACAAAGAACCTCTGTCTTCCTCCCTCTTCTTGGCTGTAAACTGTCCCAGGAGTTAAAGCAATTCAAAGAATATGTCCTACTCCCTGCCTGTACAGACCAGTATCTCAGCTATTAGGAGTGTTACCCCGCTCAAGACAGAGATAGAGAGTACACACTACAAGGCACCCTGCATGCACACAAAGAGCANGGCACCCTGCATGACCACAGAGAGCACATGAGGATGTGGGATGGAAAACATACCTCAATCCTACAGGCACAAGTATGTGACCTGCAAGGGAAAACAATCACAAAAGGGGATTCTTCCAGGAAAAACATGGCTCCAGTAACTGAGGAACAACAAAATAACCAGCAGTAGATCAGGCTGCTAAGATTGAAATGACTCAGGCGTATTTGGACTGGCAACATAAAGGTGAATTATTTATAGCTCACTGGGCCCTTGACACCTCTGGCCATCAGGGAAGAGATGCAACATCATAGAATCATAGAATGGTTAGGGTTGGAAGGGACCACAAGGATCTTCTAGTTCCAACCCCCCTGACATGGGCAGGGACACCCTCCACAAGAACAGGTTGCCCAAAACCCCATCCAACCTGGCGTTGAACACTGCCAGGGATGGGGCCTCCACAACTTCTCTAGGCAACCTGTGTCAGTGCCTCACCATCCTCACAGTAAAGAATGTCTTCCTAACATCCAATCTAAATCTCCCCTTTTAGTTTATACCCATTACCCCTTGTCCTGTCACTTCCTGCCCTTGTAAACAGCTGCTCTCCAGCTTTCCTGTAGGTCCCTTTTAGGTACTGGAAGGCCATGATTAGGTTTTCCCAGAGCCTTCTACCCAACTCTCTCAGCCTGTCCTCCTATGAGAGGTGCTCCAGCCTTTTCATCATTTTCATGATCGTCCTCTGGACTTGCTCCAACAGCTCCATGTCCTTCTTATGTTGGGAACCCCATAGCTGGACACAGTACTCTGGGTGGGGTCTCACAAGAGCGGAGTAGAGGGGGAGAATCACCTCCCTTGATCTGCTGGCCACACTGTTTCTGATGCAGCCCAGGACACAGTTGGCTTTCTGGGCTGCCAGCACACACTGCTGGCTCATGTTGAGCTTTTCATCAACCAGCACCCCCAAGTCCTTCTCCTCAGGGCTGCTGTCAATCCATTCTCCACCCAGCCTGTAGTTGTGCTTGGGATTGTGCCGATCCACGTGTAGGACCTTGCACTTGGCAACACATAGATGGGCTCATGATCAAGGGGTGGACTTGACCGCAGATACTATTGCAGAGGTCATCCACAGATGTGAAATGTGCTGCAGTCACACAAGCCAAGCGGTTAAAGCCTCTGTGGTACAGAGGACGATGGCTTAATATAAATATGGCAAGGCCTGGCACACTGACCACATCACAATTCCACAAACCCACCAAGGCAAGTGGTACTTACAATGGTGGAAACCACCACTGGATAGCTGGAAAGGTATCCCATGCCACTTCCTGGAACCCTGTCCTGGGTCTTGAAAAACAAGCCCTATGGTGACATGACACCCCAGAAAGAATTGAGTCAGACAACAGGACTCATTTCTGGAACAACTTCATAGACACCTGGGCCAAAGAGCATAGCATTGAGTGGGTGTATCACATTCCCCACCATGCACCAGACTCTGGGAAAACCAAACAGTACAATGGGCTGTTAAAGACTGCACTGAGAGCAACGGGTGGTGGGACCCTCAAACATTGGGACACAGATTTAGCTAAGGCCACCTGGCTAAGTTAACACCAGGGGATCTATCAATCAAGCTGGTCCTGCCCAGTCAAAACTTCCATATACTGTAGAAGGAGATAAAGTACCTGCAGTGCACATGAATGTATTGGGGAAGAATTTGTTGCTCAAGGACGTCTGTGCACGTGGTGTTTTATGAGAAGGGATGAGGAATTCCAGTGTGTACCTCAAGGGGATCTGATTTTGGGTCGGAATAATCAATGATTTAAACTGTATGATGATAATTGCTAAATAACCCTGCCATCACTGTGCAATTGCTATATGCTGCATCGATGTTATTACAGTAAGAATCACCCAAATTAATGAAATATGAACTTCACAGAATCATAGAATAATTAAGGTTGGATGAGACCTCAAGGATCATCTAGTCCAACCATCCTCCTACCAACTATATTACCCACTAAACCATATCCTTAAGTACCACATCCAAACTGTCCTTAAACACCTCGAGGGACAGTGACTCCACCACCTCCCTGGGCAACCCCTTCCAATGCCCGACCACCCTTTCTGAGAAGAAATTTCTCCTCATCTCCAACTTGAACCTCCCCTGGCACAACTTGTGGCCATTCCCTCTGGTCCTATCGCTAGTTATCTGCAAGAGGAGGCCAACCCCCAGCTCAGCACGACTTCCTTTCAGATAGTTGTACAGAGCAATAAGGTCTCCCCTCAGCCTCCTCTTTTCCAGACTAAATAAGCCCAGTTCCCTCAGCCGCTCCTCATAAGACCTGTGCTCCAGACCCTTCACCAGCTTCATTGCCCTTCTCTGGGCACACTCCAGGGCCTCAATGTCTTTCCTGTAGTGAGGGGCCCAAAACTGGACACAGGACTCGAGGTACGGCCTCACCAG
>VWZZ01007290.1:18438-37583 GCA_013399095.1 Psophia crepitans | reverse complement strand
AGTTGTCTAACATAAGTAGGTTTTAAATAGAATAAATTACTTAAGAATACAATAGAGTGTGATTTGTGCTGTTTGCTTAGCTCTACTTAGCATGAGTGGCTCGATTTGCTGTGGCCTAAGCCACAATAAAGGTATTTTTCTCAGTAATTTTCCTAGAAGCTTTCCTAACAGCTAGTACAATGCCTGGACACAGAAAAAGAATCCAATTAGATGTTAGAAGACTCTAGACCAAAAATCACCATTGGACTAAAGGATGCATGAACAACATGTGAAGGGCACGTAAGGGGCAGGTGTATGGGACCCAAGGGTATAATTCCCCTAGGTTCTTTGTTCTGGGTCCCTCTCTTTGGAGGCACCCAGCCGGGGCTGATCCTGCTGCTGCACCTTTCAATTAAAATTAATTATTTTACAAAAATCTAACACCTGACACTATGCCATGGGAAACCTTGGGTTGAGCCTGAAAAGGAGGAAGCACGCCAAGAGTAAGTGTGCGTGTGTGTCTGCGTACAACACCATGAATGGTGTGTGAACACGTGGGCAGCAGCTACTTCTTTGCAAGAGGGCGAGTAGAGGGCGGTTGGCACAGCTCTGGCATGGCCTGAGTAGACAGTTGTTGGGTTGTTGGTCATAGGGTGAGCAAACCACATTGTGTATCACTGACTTTGTGTATTCTAAGTACTGCTGTTATTTTGCTCTTCCTTTGCTGTCCCAGTATACTTCTGTTATCCCAAACCCATGAGTTTTGCCTTTATCTTCCCATTCTCTTCCCAATCCCACTGAGGGGTAGAAGAGTGAGTGAGTGGCCATGTGGTGCTTAGCTGCTGGCTGGGGCTAAACTGTGACACCAGTCAAGCTCAGTTTCATGAACTTAAGATTCCTGTTCAGGAAAAGAACCATTACAGTGGATGCAAACACTCTGTAAGAACAATACTCCACTACACTGCAGGTGAACTCTTTGACAGGCAAGATGACAGAATTTTCACTTCAGCACCCACTGCAGAAGCACCTAAACATCACCTCCTCCAAAAACTCAAGCAACTGCAATGCACAAACAGCCAAAGTTAACTTCTACCCAGATCCAAGCTTTTGGATCGACAAGAGTTTACTGAACACAGTATATAATTCTTCCGGTATTTGGTGTTTTATTAATTGACACTAAATGACATTTCAGCGTGACAGATTTTCATATTCTAAGTGAGTTCTACCAATTCACCCTGACTGCTGCCTTGCTAGATCTTGATTAGAAGAACTGACCAGTTACCAGTCTACCAGAAGGAAGGAAGGACAAGTCAGATGGGTCCTGTAAGGCTAAGTATATATACACAGATCAAGTCAGACACAGATGTCGGCCAAATTTTATTTATGAGATACTGGAGAAGCAGTATGTTTTCATGTTACCATGTCATCCATGTTACCAAGTATTTGAAGATTAAGCTGCAGATTTCTCTACTGGGTAGAATTAAAGTTTTAAGAACAGTTTCTATAAAAAGAAAACTGTAACAGCTTTTCCAGTTGTTCCGTATAGGAATTTGATCTTTTTAATCAAGCAAAGAAGTACAATCCTTCTATTATAGATACTCAGTAACTGTAATGCTTGTATCTCAGGAAATCAAAACAGAAAGAGTTTCAAATATCCCAAATGTGAACATACCTTTCCCCTGCTGTGTCAACGGTGTTCAGTTCTGCAACATTGTACATCATAGATGGCTCTAAAGAAACCTTCTCCATAAACATTGGAGAGGTAGTGATATTCTGAATCTGAGCTTCCAGAAATACTTCATCTGTCTGAAAAAAAACCGAACACAAAAACAAAAGTGCAAGTTCACAAAAATGTGATTAGTGTTATTACAAAGAGTAGACAGTCCTATTGTTAAAAAAAAATAAAGTCACATGTGTTTAGTTCATGCCTGCAAATCAAATTAAAGTAATTAATGCAAGAAAAAACCTTAATCCCAGTAACAACAGCAGCAAAAGTGTTAGTTGGATATGTTGCCAAACAATGGATGTGGGATAATTTTGCCATGTTCTAGATATTGCTTATTTGTAATGCATTAATTTGCTACTTCCCAAAACTTTCATCAACTCAATAGCAACTCAAGTTTTAATCCAAATCATTAAAAAACCAGAATAAATGGTAAGGAATTGCAGTGCACAATGACATGCCATGCCAGATTACTAGTGCATCAAGCTGTGAAAAAAAATTAAAATAAGTGTGTGTGTTTCTTTAGCTGAATTAAAACAATTCAGGTACGTGCTCTGAGATTTTATTACTATAAAACATTGATGCACTGGCTAAAAAGCAAAAATCAGCCTCCTCTCTCACGCAGCTGCATCATGCCAATGGTTACCAATATTATATTCATCCAACAATGTAACTGGTGCTTTACTTTCAAAATACCCTATAAGACGTATCTATTAAATGAAGCTAATGACTGAAGATGGTATATAAGGACCAGTTCTAATACACGAACGAAAGCTACAGGCTGTTAAACTTCAGAAGCTGAAAAAACATGGAACTAGAGGTGATTTTGCCTCTCTGCTTCAGTGGAATTGCAGACTAGTAAAGTCACTCTGCAGCTCTAAAACCTCGGGACAGAATAATTACAAAAGACTCAGTCTACCAGAGATATGAGCCCCCGGAAAACGGAGAAAGAAAATCAAAGTAGTGCCAATTAAAAAAAAAAAAAAAAAGATGTGTGTGTGTTTGAATAAAATCTTCGTTTGCAAGAAAGTTATTGATTCAGGCAGTTGGACTAGATCTTGTAGGTCCCTTCCAACTGTAATATTCTATTCTATAAATTCAGTATGAAGCCACTTAGGTACTTCATTGTGATAAATAAAAAAAGTATTTTTACATGAGAAGTAGAAGGAAGCTTATAGTTTCTTTTTAATCAGTTTAAATAAATGACTGTTATACAAATGGAGTCCTACTTGTAAATTAGAAAATAAAAAGTGGGACAAAATAGTCAAAATATTTTTAGTATCAAAATGCATTGTGGTAGAAATACAGAATGGTACTTGACTATCTGTTGTGCCTTACAAATGTATTAAGCACAAACTAGATGATAGTAATGAAAACTGAAAGCTCCATGGGTTATGAACGGACCTCACACTTACAGAAGGAGCTGGAAATAACTTCAACTAAAGCATGGCTCTCAGTAATCATTATTAGTACTACTTGACTGTCACTTAAATTGATGCTGTTTATATCCCATAAATCCATTGCTCAAAGTGTCCATTTACCCATTTTTTAGTTGTTTTCAACGCAGCAACCATAGGCAGAAATTTAGAAAAAGCTAATTTGAAAGGGAAAAGAAAAAACAAGCAGCATAATGAAAAAGCAAGTTAGTTTTCTGTTATTCCTAAGTTGGTTTAGTATCACATGGTTTCAAAAAAAATATATACTTAGTACTTTGGAAGAATGCAGTTCATTTTAATACAAGGCACACCTTAAAGTGAAATCATACTGCAGAAGGATTATACTAACTCATCAACATGCAGTTAAAAGTTGGAAAGTGCAGTTCCAGGGAGTGAAAGGAAGAACATCCAGCTGCCGCTCTCTCCTCAAACCCACTGTCTCCACCAACCAGACATGAAAAGTTCTGTCAATTTACACAAGCAGCGCTGTAATAAGGCCTACATTTCTATGGGTCAGAAGCAGGAAAATATTAGAAGGGATTAACTCCCACTTTCGAATAAAGAATCTAGTCAAATTTCGGTGAGGTATTTTACAGGAAAACCCCCACAAGCAACAGTCTGTCGTAATCACCTTTTAGTTTCAACAATGGGTATTAAAGAGCGAGCTAACCATTTAAATGATTAGCTGCACATGTAAAGATGAGAAAACATTAGTTCATCATAGGCAGAACAAACATTGCTTTTCCATTATGTTTTTAAAAGAATGTCAACAAGCAGAGACAGATAGGCAATTAAAAAAGCATACATATTTATAAAAAAATAAATGAAAATTACCACAGAACTGAGGTCACTCTAATGGGAAAATAAAAAAGAACACATTAGAGAAATTAGGGTTAAATGTTAAAGAAAAAGGAGGCTAACTTTCAAACAAAATGCATTTCTGCATTTTTTTGCATCATCTAAACAAGATAGCATTAGTATGACAGAAACGTAAATAAAAATGGATGCAAACGAAGATGACAACTATATTTCTAATAAGTTATAGCTAGTACAGTTACATTGTTTACTAGCTTTGCTTCAGAATCAATCCAAAGTAGAGCCTAAGGTACACAAGTCACAGATGAGATATAGTAGAACAAACTGACCCAAAAGAGAGTTAGTTTTTGAGCAAGTTTAAAGTTTGTCCTGAATTTAAAATCCATGCAACGGGTTGTATATGGAATGGAAAAACAGTCCTTGTAATTTTACAGAAGTATCCATATATGTAAGGTCTCAAAAACAATGTGGTAATATGTACTAGCAAAACTACAATACTGCAGCTTACAACAAAATTTGGCATGACATAACTAGGAAAAACATTTTGGAATATTCATAATTCCAAAAACCCAATGTTAATTGCAAATTTTGCTAAATGTCTGTGTACTTGTCTCCCTATACATGTTTGCAGGAACAGAACCTTTACAGAGCCTTTTGCAAGGCACAGGCAGTTAGAAACTTTGTATGGACCAGGGCAGGTAATTAAATCTCAGATTAGAGCAGGTTAGGGCGACAGGGCATGCGTTCTATGCACAAATTTCAGTGATCACCTTGATTTGGGTGCTACTGCAATATGAGCAACAAGCAAGAAAATTAAGGTTCAGCATAATTTCTTGTCTTAGAAAAAAATTAAATTATGGTTTATAATTTCTGGTAGAAAATAATTTTAGTGACAGACTTTATGAATAGATAGCATCACATCTGCAATATTAATAGTAGCAGTTTAACTGGTTAGGCAACCTTTAAACACCTTTAGTCAACTAATAACCATCTTTTTTTTTTTCTCTCGAGCTCCCAAGGATAGCAGTTTTTCTTAACATTCAGGGTGAAGGTCTTCATGCTTTTGACAGCAATACAGTATCACATACAAAATCTAACCAAAGACTTATTTCTAGGTTTTTAAATTTTATTTTACTTCTGTGGTCACAAGTCATAGGAGCACTTTATGTACTTTCAGAAATGAAATCTGAATGGCACTGTATCAGTTTGCTAGACAAATGAAAATTGCTTAGTTAATATCATCCACAATCTTAAATTTTTTCAATCAATCATGTGGATACTATGGTAATGGGAGTTGCATAAATTCCTGAACAGGAAGAAAAGGCAAAGCAGCTTCTTAAAACCTTTATAGGAAAAAAAAAAAAAACAAAACACAAAAAACCCCCACAAATACCAGTCCAGACACCAAACATCTTTATTACACGGAACTGGTGGCTAATTGAGGAATGGAAATATTTTAAGTCCCTTATCAAGGTCAGTCAGTAAAATAATTTTGTAAGAAGGGAATACTTCTGATCTATGTCAAAAGTTTACCCAGAAATTACATTAAAGAGGTTTTTATTTCCCTCTAAGTGTTTCAGCCCAAAATAAAATTTACACATTAAGTATAGACAGATAGCAACGTTTAATTGAAGATATGGTAGGGGAGAAAGGGACAGATATATTTTCTGTCTGAAACAATAATATAATCCACATACAAAATGGAAGTTTATTTTGTTCCCTGAGGAATTACCTAGTTTCTTTGGATTATTTTGGTTTTTAAATCGTAGCAGGGGACATTTCCAGACACTCCCATTTACAGATAACACCAATTACATAAAGCACTCAACCAGTGGTATGTGCTTATGTTCCTACTCAGGTATTTCACGCTTGGTCAACTTAAGGATTGAAGCCCGTGGCCTAGATACATAAGAGGTATTTTTAGGAAAATGTTTTTCTCTTTTCCTCTGTACTATGATATTTAAGTAGCTTATGCCCTACACCTTGATTTATCCTCCCTCCAAATAAATTATACACTATATATTAAATGTCTCATAATTTACATGCTATCCATTTGCAGCAGATAAAATCTTTATGGAAAGTTTCCTGCAGAACTCTGAACAAGACAGATCTTTGCATCTGGAATCCTCATTTGTTGAGCAGAAATTCTTATCTGTTATTTCTCCTTTCTGTTTTCTCTATTGATACTGTCAGGAAGGAAAAGAAATACACTTTTCACACCTCTATAGCCATAATCTTGCATGATGAATCTCAGGTGTGAGTATGATGGAGATAAATAATTAGACCAATAGATTTGGAGAGCATTTGCTTTTCTACATGCAAATTCATAGCACATATATCTGCTTCATTAAGAACAAAGAGGAGAGCAAAGTATTTTCTACTTAGCCTAAGAGAAGATATTATTCGAATTGCCAAAACTGTGTATATTTTCTTCTCTCACTGACACTTTGGTCTTTTTTCTACTCACTGCAACATAAAACATCCTCAACTTCCCTCTACTTTTTTTAAACTATTTCAAACAAACTGTTTAAGAATACTGATGAAAGTTTCAACCAAGTGACTAGCAGTGCAATAGCTGACCACATTTCAGGGGTTATGTAAAAAGTTTAATACTCATAATGGAAGCTCTTGAAGTACTTTGCAAGTATCAGTCTCAACTTCATGCAAACAATACAGAATACGATACTCGCAAAATTAAGCTACTTGCTCACTATCACAAAGCAGGTAAGTGATAATGATGGAAACAAATGTCCTAATTTCCTACGTAATGAGATATTGTGGAAGTTTACACCCTACAACAGACCTATATATCTATCCAAAGGAAATATATACAAATAAAAAGCATGCAGTATGTAATTTGTAAGAGTTTCTGTGTCACCTTCAGTTAAAAATCTTTTCATAAATAGTCAAAGACAAGTGCCTAAGTATGTCCAAACAAATATACAAGGTATATATAAAGTCATTAAGTTTTCAAGCACTGGTATAACTGTCACAAACCTGAAAATTAAATTATTGACATTTTCCCAATGTAACTATGACCTCTCTGTTCAAATTTCCCTAATCTGGTAAATTATTATTTGATTTGTGAACAATTAATTTCCCTTAAATTACTCTATCAACCTAAATGTACAAGCAATAACTGAAAGTACTTGAGATCATGTGAAGGTCAAAACTATGCAAAATGATCAATCACATTAAGGTTCTGACATGTCTGCCTTACTTAACATCTCTTTTCCTCTTCAGAAAAAGTATATCTATTTTTAAACTAAATGATATAAACCCACCACCTAATTTCTTCCCCTTTAGAACTCATCATCTTTCTCAGACACGTGTACTTAAGAAGCTCTTTGAATTTAATCTAACCACCTAACCTGAAGTCTAAACCCAGCACACTAAAACACACCCAAATACACACAGCTCTCACTTACCTCAGCATTGTAGAATTTGGTTTTCACATCTAGTGGTTTAAGAACCTGAATGAAATGGAAAAAAGACAGACTGACAATTGGTTTCTCAGACAACTTCAGCATAAACTATTTATAACTGCTAGAATCTTTAGTAGTGTTATTATTTTTTTTGATCTTACACAGAACAGGTGCATAATGGAATATATGATACAATCAACCCAGCTAAAACCTAAAAATTCAGAGTACGTACTTGCTGCTTCTTATCTGCACGCTTGACTGCTTTGCTACTTTTAAGCAGTTTTCTAAGACTGCAAACAGACACTTCTCCACCAAGCACTGGCCTTTTATGAAATCAGACGAATCCGATACACCAAGTAGATCTGTTTTTAAAATAGTATTACATCCATCTTGTATCCTGAAGTGGTCTGCATTTGACTTCAAGAGTGAGCAAGTACAATGTAACATTTACAAGTCCTCCAGTGTTCTACAGCAAACAAAAATTGAGGGCTTCTCTAAAAGTAAGTGAAATGGAGAACTATTCACATGATTAGCTTAAGCAACAAACCACTACCAGGCTTCATTTCCTTCTTGAAAATCCAACTATTACAAGAAATAAAGAAGTCAGTAAACCATTTTAACTGCATGAGATTAAATAAGCAAAAGAAAACAAACTGATGACATAAAAGGTGGTAATAAAGTATTGGTTCAGTACTTGAATTTTGTGCATAAAGCCACTACAGTTAGCACAGTCAAACATGAAACGGATATACACCGATGTAAATGAAAGAAATAATCTACTTTACTCATAAGGAAACAAATTTAAATTATCTTGCTGAAGACATTTACTTCCCTGTACACAGGAAAAAATCTTTTCTTTACATGTAAGTATACTGAGAGACCCTTAAAGTTCAAAGTTGTGAACAAATTTTTTAGCCCTGAAGAATCCAAGATCAAAAAGTAGTCTTCACATTGCACTGTAACAGGCATAATGTTTAAATCTTCCAAGCAATCATAACTGTCTCTAGTCAGAAAAGAAAGCAACATTTTAATTTATGTATTCGTTGGTTGAGCGGTTTTTTTCTGTCAAGTATTTTGTTTCAGTGAGCCTCTTATTAATTTCGCTGAATGTCAATGTTACCTCTTTCTGATAAACAGGCTTTCCATTCACTCCAGTAAATTTCAAGTGGCATTTCAGTGAAAATCACATCATTATAGTGAGGTTCACAAACACACAAACCAAACAACCAAACCCTAGAAAGAATCATTCTTTGTCTATAAACACACCAGCATTAATTGCTCAGAACGTGTTTTGGAACAAGATGGCAGTATTGATCAGTATTAAGCATACAAAGGTTGAAAAAGCAGCTGTTTGAGGCCAACAGTGACACCAGTTCAACTTACAAGATCCTATAAAACGTAACTAAAAATGTTGAGAAACTGTCAAAGAGAAAATGTTGTTTTGTGATAAAATAGCTGGTGGCACCTCAGTCACTAGCTGCCATCAATTCTCATTGTAAATACATCATTCGATTATCTGTAATGTTTCTTTTTGGTTGTTCTCTAGCTGGTGTCTCCATGTTCAGTTTAAAAAATAACAGACAAAAATGCTCAGTGAAGTGTTTTACTCATAATGAATCAAAGAGTATTTATAGAATGATGTTAAAGTGTATATATACTTTCTCAGAGGCTCTTATGCTTCCCTCTATGAAGGATTTCAAATTTGACAGATAGCTGGCCTTAGCTATTTTGACACTGAAGTTGCCTGTGTTGGATTCGGTTAAAATCTAGAAGTTACATAGAAATGTAGACTCCTGAAAAATAAGCAGAGCTATGTTTCCATATCAAATCTAAAGGCAACAAATTGACATCTTGACTAAGGTTCTGGCAGGAACAGCGGTAGGAAAGGGAGAGAAGATGAGAACTGGAAGCCTGCAGATGTCTATGTCAGTGATCAGAGAAAGCCTAGGGGGGACAGGGGAGAGTACTGAACTGGAAGACAAAGAATGGAGAAACTGAGAGGGGAAAAAATATATTGCCTAATCCTCCATTCTATGGGAAAGAGCCCACGATTATCCAAGTCACAGCATAGTTCTCTAGAAAATTAACATCCATTAAATACACAGCTAAAATGCACTCTTTCATGCCAGAACGAGTCCATAGGTAACAGTAATTTCCTGCTTTCCTCAGTTACTCTAATCTCAAGTCTTTGTGGAGTGGAACAAAAGGTTTCAACTCTAATTACTTCTGTGGATATTAGTCAGATATAACATATTAGACTGCTTAGTTTCCTTTAAAAAACAAATGACTGAGTTCCAATTTTAAAAAGGTTACACACACTAAAAGAAAAACCAGAATTTTACAATCTAAACTCAAAGGTTAGATGTGTCAAAGTCAGAATGAACAATACATGTTCTGTTTAAAAGTAATCATAAAGCTGACTTTTTTAAAACAGTGGATTTTTCTCAGTCAGTGAATAAAATTAAGATGTAATAAATATTATTTCTGAAATGTCTAACTGTATAGTAACCATCAGTTCATGTTAAGTTTGAAGCAAGTTTTTATTGTTCACTTTCAAAAGTCAAACAGATTTTAGCTTGTAAAAGTGCTTTTGAAGTATCAGATGTTTTAAAATGGATTTTACAGATTCCCACACTTATTAAAAGTAGAGCAGAATGCTTCATGCAATACCTGAAATTTGAAGAACTTTCTGAAGTACATCTTCTCTCCTGTCTGTGTAGTGTAGCTTACTGCACAAACTAAGCTGAAAGAAACAATTTTAAAAAAAATAATTTTAAATTATTTTAAATTTTGTGTCTATATCAAAGCAGCAACACAATAGCATGCGTGTGCTGCAGACTCATTTAAGCTCACTTAACAGAAAAATTTAAAACCTTACATGTGTGTTCCAATCTCCTTTACTTCATGATGGATCACATCATCAATGCAACAGTCAGGTTTAAGTTCTGCCACTGCAGCACTAGAAGCTGAAAGGTTCAAGCGCTGAGAACTTGTCTGAAGATCAGCCTGGGGACAGAAACACAGCACTGGTTAGAACTGCAGCTGCTTAAGGCAATCTAAAGAAAAATAACTTATTACCTATGTAAATAGTCCAATCCTTTAACACACAGCTTAAAATCTCTATTTTTTACACTGGGTTCCACAACGACTCCTGGAATTTCTATTCTCAACATATTACTGTTCAGCAGAAAATACAAAAGACAATGCACTAGAGAAGAACTCATTTGAAATATAAACAAAATACAAGTCAATGTATACCTTGGAGACTTGCTTTGATAACCTCACTGAAAGTTCAAGTAAACAAATATAACAAAGTTTTTAGCTGTGGAAGTTTTGCTACACTAATTCTCCAGAGAAGCTTTGTAACATACCTTTTTTTAAAATACAATCCTAGTTTTTCATTTTAATCTTTAAAGATTTCTATCATAACTTCTACTTTTATGTCTTACTGTTTCCAATTTCCAGGTATATTTTCTGGACTGGAAAAAGTGACAGACATTTCCTGAAGTCTCTCTATTAGCATTAAACATACAAGATATTGTCAGAAAAGATACTCAACATATTTTATTTTTTTAGAAATTCAGTAAGTAGATTTATCTTCACATACCTTCACCAGTATGTCCTTGACAACTTGATTACTATCATTGTGTACACTAATGTAACTGGAAAACGTCTCTCCCAGAAAGATATTTCTGTATTTAAAAAAATGAAATATGTTTAGTAACAGTTATTTTCAAAAAATACAGAACATTTCTCTGAAATCCTTTAAAAGGGTATACGTATACATATACACACACATGCGCACACGCATTTGGCAGACCAAATCCTAAAAGCCTGTCGGCATTTTCACACCCATACTTCTAAATGCCATCCTTCTAAAACAAATTCAAAACAGAACAAATCAGATTTTTTTCCTAGATAAAAATCTGAGAAGAATAAGACACCTTACAGTACCCACAAAAATCACTGTAGTAAACTGTTAGTACAAGATGTATTTTATAGTAGTGCATTATCTTAGAAATTCATCTACAGCTGCAAATTTTTTTCAACTTTCAATTCTTATTACATTCAGAGTCAGGCTGCAGACAAGGAACATCAGACAGCACACATTTATATATTACGCCACGTTATAAATCAAGCCACATACTTTAAAAACTATTTAACATCTCATTGCATAATAATGGTGTTAAAAAAAAAAGCAATAACTATATCCTTAAATGAATCCTAAACCTTGCACAGTAGTTATAATAATTCACTCTTACCCAAAATTCTGTGGCAAAGTCAGCATTTCTCCCAGCATCAAAGTTTCTGCTCCCTTTACAGTAGAAGGATCATCTTTCATGAGCTGGTTAAATAGATTACCTATTGTAGAAATATCAAATTACTAGTATCTAAATATTTACTAGTACCTATATATTTACTAATATATTACTTAATTAGATGTAATTTATTTTAGACACACGTATTTACAACCAACTTGTTTAGGGACGAAGTACATTATCTATAGGCTTGCCTATAAATTGTAACTTAGTTCCAGACACTTGTGTCCAATAAATCACTCAGTACACATACTGAAGGGCACAATCCTAAAGGTGTTGCTCAAATTAACATTAAACTTTATGGGAGATTCTGCCCAGGTAAAGCGCAGTACACAACAGAACTAATCAGCCCCACTTATCATCTTCCCCTGCTTGCTTTGTATTTCCACATAATCCTCTTTTATTGGATCTTTCCTTTGTCTCTCTCACGTTTGATTTCTAGACTGCAACTATTACTGGAGGACAACCTAGGGATTTCATTTATGACTGTACGCCAAGCGCAACACGATTCCAAAGCAGTGATTTTTGCAAAATAATTTTCCATGGAACAGTCATGTGTTGGTTCTAGTTACCCGGGCATTTTCTCCAGATGAAGAAGATGGTAATATCAAGCTTTCTACAATTACACATTTCTCTCAACTGCCTTCCACCTTGTGCCTTAATTGCTCAGACTCTGAAGTCACATATTGGCAGTATCACCAAGTTTTCAAAGCTGTAGGTCAAGAGCTGTAGAGTGCACCTTGGCATATTCCTGTAGCCATTACCAAACAAAACATACAGCTGTTTCAGCTCACCGTACACGGGAGGTCATAAGGCTCCTTTGACAACTAAGTCTCAGATGCTCACAGTGCTTAAACCTGGTAACATGTACACAATAATCAGGCAGTAGAAAAGACATACCTGGCAAATCCCTTTCTTCACAAGTCACCAGAATATTAGTGAATAAAGTAGGTTTGGTTAGCCTCATCACTGCAAAAATCAGAAAATAAACCACAGGTCAATGAAACAAGTTGTTTGGATTATTTTTTTTTTGAAAGTATAATTTTGTCTTGCTCTCCTTCCATCAGAAAACACACAACCACCAAATCTTGGCCTGAAAAGGGGTAACGCCACCTTTTTGCATCACCTGGCCTTTTTCAACATAAATTCCCTGCTACTTGGAGATCCAAAAGCAATTTCATTGCTCCCTCTTGCTTTATTCGCCTGGTACAGTAACATCTATGTCTTTCAATCTTATGTGGTCTTACATTTGATAGTGTTAAGTGCTTTGTGGACTTCAGGAAAACTGTACTAGTTTCATTTTTGTGGACTCTTCCTGTTCTGTGATCCTGGTTGGACACCTGTTCTGTGATCCTGGTTGCTCTAGAATGGGACATGATGACTAGTATGGAGACCCTTTCAGTCAAACTCCAGGCTATAAGGAACTGCATTCAAACCCTAATCTCCAACACTTAAGCAAGACAGAGTTATAAGTCTAAATACCTGAATTATTTATACAACTGCTTCTTCTTTTAGCTACAAACTTTAAACCCAGATGAGCAAAACTTAGAAAAACCTCAGGAACACTTAAAAACTATTTTATTGATAGTGACAAAATCAAAGTCATTGCGATCTTGCTATTAAAAGACCTCTGCTTCAAGAAAGTGGTATTTTCAAAGGCTATTTTAACACAAAATACTTAAAATTATGTGATTTTTATTTGTATGACAGATATAAGATACTGCTTCTAAATATAATTCCTCCCTCTTACAAACTAATGGCCCTAATCTTGCATATAGTTTCTCACAAAAACTGTCACATGAAACACAGTTGAGCATTTCTAACTTTAGGTGTTGAATTGAATAGGCAAAAATAACTGATATGGTTTTCTTCAATATTTAAACATAAAATACAACTTCTGAACACTAAAACTAAAAAATAGAAGTATTTCTCTTTATTGCAACAAGTTCATCAACATGTTTGCACTGACAAATGTATTGTGCTTTCATCTTTATTGTACTTTTGTTCATCTTATATATCCAGTCAGCATCCACTATGTCCAGTTGTGTAAGATATTCAATTATTTTGATATACATTTGCATACAGCAGGTTGTATTGGTTCACAAGAACTTACACTACCATACAGCAGACCTATACAAGTTAGTATTGACACAAACAAATCAATTGTCATGTAAAAAGGTAATACATTCTCTCTGCTATGGTGAAAAAATGAAAAACAATCTCTGAAGGCTAAGAATCACAAGGTAAATAAAGAGTCCCAAAATATACAAAACAGAATAAATGAAGAACCAGATTCAACACTGAAAATCAGAGATAAATACTAAATTATACATGCATATGAACTAAGAGTTTCTGGAACAGTTAAGAAATGGAATTCTGGATTTCACCTTGTACATTGGTGCTACCCAAGACTGTAATAATTCTGTAGAGAAACCAAATATGGTGTTCACTTTTTATTATGTGACAGCTATCCAGCTGAGGTGCTCGCAACTAGTACTGCATGTATTATTGTTCACATACAAGCCAACCCAAACAAGCAGAAAGCTGACCGCTACCACTGAACAGTGACATCAATCTTGGCAAGATGTTTGCTTAGCTCTGTTGGTATATTAAACAAACATAGTGGGACTGTATTTTGGTGATGACCTGATTTTACTCAAATCTACAGTAAGCAAACTAATACTCGCTGCTTCTAAAGGAACAGTTACAAATCAAACTCAAATCATCGAATTTTTAAGGCTGAAAAAGACCTCTGAGATCACAGAGTCCAGCCGTCAACCCAACACCACCATGTCTACTAAACCACCTCCTGAAGTGTCATGACTACATGCTTTTTGAACACCTCCAGGGACGGTGACTCTACCACCTCCCCAGGGAACCTGTTCCAGTGCCTGACCCCTCTTTCGGTGAAGAAACTCTTGCTAATATCCAATATAAACCTCCCCTGGTGCAATCATATTTTCAAAACCGTTGATGCACAAAAAACTTTGTTACTATTAGTGTTAAGCTCAGAAAAATAATTTCAGAGAAATAACTTGGCTATATAAGCTTTAGAACTAAAAATTACCCTCAGTTACTCCAGACAGCATTTTACATCAATTTGACTAAGTGGTAATATTAAACGTCACAAATACCCCAAGTGTCAATATAAGACCTCCCTAACATTCAAAGTTCAGAAATACACGTCAGTGATCCAAACTGAGCAACATCCATAATTTTAAACAAAAAAAAAGTTATGTAATGCCTATAATAAAATATAGTTAGTCCAACATGCAGATGTGATCAAAAGAAAAAACTAAGTAAAAGTGCAAGGGAATTGTATTTAGTTTTTACACTGAGGGATCTCCATTATGCTTATGTGCACTTTTATTTGATCAGTGTTAGTGATAATCTAAGAATCTACAAATACCATTCACTTATTCTCCCCCTTTTCCACAGCTACAGCAAAATTATCTGGAGTTAGTAGGGGTGTCTAAGAGAAATACATACCCTTGCAGTCATATCAATCCCAGTTAACTGCTCTACTGATCCTCCAAACATTAAATTGAGCAGGGACAGCATGACCTTGAAACACTATTCTTTCAGATGACAAGAAGTTATGCTGAACTCAGCCTTTTATCACCATAAAAGGCATTCAAAACCTCAGAGACCTCTACCTTCTGTAATGACAACAAATAGAGGTTAGAGGTAGATGTCTAATTTCTTAGTTTCTTGACCTGTACCTGGAAGTTAATGGTTTCTTGTTCCCCCATATAATTACAGACAAAAGACCAGAAACATCAGGGGGAAAAAACACCTTAACACCAAAGTCATAAAACAGCAAATACTGAGTTGTTCATTATTTTTCAGTACACAGCTTCCACTGAAAATTTCATTAGTATTTCTGGGAAAATATGGATAACATTACTAATACAGCACGTACATACAGTAGAAAGTAAGTTTGTATTTCATGTGAGGGCTACACCTTCATTAAAGAAACCCACATATACTACTTTCAGGAAATAATCACATCTCAAAAGTCTCAGTGTCAAAAATTATTCCAGATCCTTACAGGGATTATAACATCTCGCTTAAAAAAAATATTTTTCCTTGTCCTAATTTCAAGGAAGCACAGTGAAGATGTATTTTGCTTAATTCAAAGCATAAATTTTATTATCTCACACAGCTTGCCATAATAGTCTGGAATTTTTTTTAATTTTTTTTTTTCCTTTAGACCACTGAGGTAGACAAAAGCTTAAAATGCACTACTATGCCAAACAGAAACTTACTAATCTCAATAGAAGCATTCATAAGTCTCCTGGCAAAATAAAGGTAAAAAGATCATTACAGTTAAAAAACTGTTGCAAATAATATTAAGTTTTCTGCTCAGTAATTCATCAGCTGTTCTAAAGTTTGTATATTCTAAGCTGCTTAAAAACTCTAGTACTTCAGAGAGAAATTTTATTACAAAACTCTATCTTAGAATCATAAACTAAATATAATTCCAAATTTGTGTACAAACAAATTCATTTTATCAGTAAGGCTTAGCTTCTCCCTAAGAATATTTCTAACATATTCACAGTATAATATATCACAGAAAATCCATATTTGTCCCTCAGATCTTTGGATAGTAGCATTGCAAGACGGTAATTCGTTGTGCTTGATGAGTCTATTCACTTTTATCCAGATGTCCTCCAAATTCTCGTTATTACAAATAGACTGTTCAATTGTCCACTTTGCTCTATAAAATGCATGCAGGTTTAGCCTTTCCAAATTACTTTGCAGTTCTTGAGATAAAGGAAGAATTTTTTCTTTAAGCTTAGGGCAAGGGAGAGACACACTCCAAGACCTTTTCAATTTCTGTTTTCCATTAGGTGGTGGTTCTCCTTGATTCTCCAAGTTAATTGGTCTGTGCACAGTTTGTGCTTGAATTAAAGTCTGCCCATGTTTCATGTTAGACTGAAACTCAATGAGATTTTTTGTGCAGTCATAATCAGAAGATCCTGTAACATATTCTGAAGGTGTAGAAAGTTGTTTCAATTCTTCTGCTTCCTCACAAGAAATAACAGGTGGCCGTTTTTTTGGTTTGAGTGGAAGCCTGTATAAATCATTTCGAAACCAGGGTGTAAATCTTGGTAACTGGCGAGTGGGAAACTCCTTCACTGCTGCTTCTGCGAATTTCTGCAGTTTTATTAGATCTCTCTGATGTGGTCGATAATGCAAGACCACTTCCATGCTTGTACAGTAGGAATCCAGTTATTAAAAGAGGAACAGTCTCTTGATTAGGATTCTCAAATCTAGACTGAAACATCCTATTTACAAAGCCCCATGCTGAAAAGATCACTGGAAAACCGGACCTAAAGCAGAAGTATTATAAAAAAAATAAGATACTACCTTATTAAGGAAAACATTACTAGGGTATTTTACAAAAAAGCAACATGTAGTAAAAATAAACTGTATATATCAGAACACGCTACTTTATGCAGGCTGAACATTAGTGACTTGAATAGGTGGTGGGGGGATGGTTGGACTAGATGATCCTTGAGGTCACTTCCAACCTAAATGATTCTATTCTATTCTATTACCAGCATGATGAACATTACCCATACGTACACAGCTTACTCAACATTGTCCCTCCCAAGAGTATTCTTTTACTGTCACCAACTCATACTTGCCATCCATCACTCTTGCTATACTGCTGTGATGCATATTAAAAGACATACAGAATCACAGAATCACAGAATTACAAGGGTTGGAAGGGACCTCGAAAGATCATCTAGTCCAACCCCCTCCGCCAAGGCAGGGCCACCTAAAGCACATCACTCAGGAACACGTCCAGTTGGGTTTTGAATGTCTCCAGAGAAGGAGACTCAACTACTACTACTTAGTTTCTCAAATTTGCCAGATAAATCATTTTTTTTTCCCAACATTTTAAGCCAGAGCATATAAAGCAACTAGAAGACGTATGTGTTACAAAAACTTTTCCTGTAATAGTACTCACTGGTGCAGCAGTTTTTAAAGTCAGAGGTTAAAAGGGAAGTACAGTAGGCAAATTAAAGTTGTCCGCTTCCATCTCACATTAGAACTACACATTTAGTTTTAGTCGAAGAGCTTCTGAGCAACACATGCAGCCATCCTTTTAGTCCTTAAGGACTTAGCAATTCCTTAATTTACTAGACTTCTAGAGTAACTAAAGGACTGATTAATTCCTTAAAGACTTTATACTTTAATACATCATTGCTTTCTTTCCTACAAAGATTACACTAAATGCAGAGGGACTGGACAGGGACAGACACCATACAGACATAACTACAAATGCTACTATGAAACATTAACAGAACATACACTCTTGCCCTCCTGTTTTTCCTCCTAATAAGTTTGCAATCATTTCAAGCTCCCTGCCAGAGATCAGCAATATATGATGATATTAAAATCAATAAAATCTAGGATTGCTTAATCATTACACTGCCAAGATTTTGTTTAAAACAGTCACATTGCAAAGAAAGCCTGACACCTTCCTCACGTCTTTTGCAAAGTTTACAGCCCAGACACTGCACCAAATTCAATGCAAGTGAATTACAAAGGCAAGATGATCCATTATAAAACTTTTTGCTTTGAATTAATTACTATCAAAATGTATTTGTAACATCATCTGATCACGTTTCACGTTCTCAGGATTTTAGCTTTGTTTTGTGTGTGTACACCTATGAAAAAGGGCTTGCTGGTCTTTGAATTATGGCTAACAAATTTTACTGTGACATGCACACACCATTAAAAACTCTCCCCCAGTGTGCTTCAAAATTAGCAAATGGACAGAAGTCGAGCTCTGAAATCATCTCCGCACCTGCACTCCTTTATCCATCTTAGCAGCCTCACTGATTTAGTGCTTGCAGAATTGAGGTTTTAACCACTCATTACTCTCAATTAACTAGAAGCATTTATTTTATAAACAAGCAAGCTCAGGAAAAAAAAAATGCAACTATTATGTCTGTTGACTAAAATGAAGTGGAATTAGACTCAGGCTTCCCAGTTTTTCCACTGCTAACTTACTGGTACCCAATTACCAGCAGAATGATCAAATTCTTACAGACGCCTCTTCATTTCTGTATTAATTCCGCACGGCGTGTGAGAGACACCCACATTTTTACTTTCACATTGGGGACCCCTGAATTAAACACAGTAGGCACGCATTAAGCACGAGGTCAAAAGGATAAAAACCATAAAAAGGGGGGAAAACCCCACACAAACCAGGCAGCAGGGAACTGGAAAGGAAATAAAAACCACGCTCCCGTAAATGGGGAAAGCCTTATGCAAAACACCTCGAGCAGCCTCGACGGCCACACGAAGCACGGCGCATTCCCGCCTGCAGGGCCGTCTGCCACCGGCAACAACCGACCCCCGCCCCCCGCCACGCCGCTCCCTACTCGACCCTCTTCTGAAGGGGAAGGGAGGCGCGGCCTCGCCTCTG
>VWZZ01007290.1:4628-17851 GCA_013399095.1 Psophia crepitans | reverse complement strand
GGCCGTAGGTGTAAACAAGGTCGGAGCTGGTGCTGGGTTGGACGGCAGCCGAGGGTCTGGCGGCAGCGGCCGTGGTCCGGCTGGAGCCGCAGTGAAGGGGAGGCAGGCCGTTCGCGCTGCCTGGCTCGGCCGCCTCCTGCAGCAGGACCGGCTGTGGCGGCCGGAGCTGCGCCAAGGGGTAGCGCGGGAGTGAGGGGCTTTGGGGACGGGAGGCGTCGCCCGGGGCGGTGGGGCTCGGGCCGGGCCGGCATGCCGCTTTGCAGGTCCTTTCCCTGCCTCGTCGGCGCGGAGCCTGGGCTGTGCCGGCGCTGTGTGCGAGGCGGGAGGCCTCTGTGAGGGAAGGGCGGCCGCCCCGGCGCGGGGACCTGTCTTGGAGCGAACTCAGCGCCTGGGCACCCTGAGGTGGTTAGCTGACGCAGTTGTCTGACGGATTGTTGGGTGGTTTTGGGTTGTGTTTTTCTAAATGACGATCAATTTTGCTTTTTATTAGTGGTTTAAGATGTTCCGGTCCCCTGCTGTTTGTTCCTGCTGCCTCGATGCTGCGTTTGTAGCTTCATAAATGGCTAACTTGGTATGACTGACCTTTTTATATGGATCAGCTATGAAAGGAAACTTTCTCCACCAGCTGATAGTCTGCTTTGGCAGGGTCTTGCCCTCTTTTTCCTGAGAGGATGTTTCTGCTTACTTAGTTTTGCTGCTTGACCAGTGGGCTTTTCATGTGGTAGCGCATTAAATGATGTGGGCAAGAACTAGTGGTGATGAGGTGGGATGCTGGAGAGTTAAAATGTTCTGTTTGTGTCTACTTATTTTTAAAATATCAATTGTATGATCGTTCTGCATACAAAGCAAAATTAATGATTTGGCCTTTCTGCTGTGATTGCAGGAACTTGTGTAAAATAAACTGCCATATGATGCTTTTATCAGCTCAACACCAAATACAGTCTCTTTTTAAATTGCAGGTGCTTGAGTGTGGAGTCTGTGAAGATGTATTTTCTTTGCAAGGTGACAAAGTTCCCCGTCTGCTTTTGTGTGGCCATACTGTCTGCCATGACTGTCTTACCCGGCTTCCCCTTCATGGCAGAGCAGTTCGTTGTCCTTTTGATCGACAAGTTACTGAACTAGGTAAGAAAATGTAAGTCTAAATTTCTTGCAACCCATCAGCCAGTGATATCCAGAAGATAATGCTGGATACAGATTCTTAATGCTCCACTTAATTATTATTTGCAAGTAATGAACGTCTGGTGTTTCTTTCCATTCAGAGAACCTCATAGCACTGTTAACAACTAGTAAAATAGATATCTTAGAAAAAGAAAGCCAAGATTTAATTTTTATCTTTTTGAACATGGGCTTGCAAGATTTATACCTGAAAGTCATTTTGTATACCTATATTTACAAAGGGACTACTTTATTTTAAATTAGTATTTAAGGATTCCTGAATGGATATTAGTTTCCTGTTGTCCTAAACACTAAATAAAATATGCAATTAAATGGGTAGTTTCTTTGACAAACAGATTTGTTTGGATTAATGATAAAGTGATATAGAGGGAAGTATCAATGATAACAAACCTGTTTTTTTTTAAATGTAAAATGATTTTATATATGCAGTAACTGATAGTGGCAGGCTATCAATAGGAATTCCCGTGCTGTAGACAGTGCAGACAGTGTTTGAAAGGAGAAGATACAGCTTTTATACAAGTTTATTTTGAGCAAAAGATGACACATACTTGTAGTTCCTCCAGAATAGGAATTGCTTATTTAACATAGGTTTACAGAGAAGACAAGTTATCAGAAGAATTTACACTGAGAACAACTTGTTAATAGAACTGACTCTTGCAGTTTTGAATAGCACGAGGCGAGGGGGGGGAGGAAAGCTGTTGGAAGAAAAATCCTTAGAGAAAGAGATCTCTAATGTAGCAATCCATGAAAGATGTTTAAGTATCAAATTCACTCAAATAAGAATTTACTTTGCAGTAAGAAAATCTGCTAGATTGTAGACTAAACTGAGAGGAATATTAAGGCACTCTCTGGGGTGCTTTCATGGAAATAGGAGTCGGGAAAAGAAGGATCAGTCTCATATGAAAGAGATGTTTGTTTTCTGTGGGGAGAGGGGTGGTAAATAAGCAATGAATAATTGCCAATCTAGAAGATGCAATTAGAAGAGTCACGATTTGTTTTATGTCTTATCTGTGACTCTACAGCTGCACGAGATTTCTTAAAGTATGCTTTTAAGGGGGAGAATGTTATAGCACAAGACTCAGTCCTGTTGTTGTGAAACATTTCTGTCCAAGATCACCACTTGTATCTTGTAAAGCAAAAGCAGCATTTTTATGACGATCAGGAACTAGTCACTTCTTTGTTCTTATTATGCATTTTTTTCTCGGGCATCTAAAAATATCCTATCATCATTTTTTTTTGTGGGTTTCAGGTTTAACAAAAATGAAGTTTTATAAAAACATGTAAAGTTTTTTTTTCATCTTGTATAATACTGAGGAGCTTCTGATGGAACACAGTGAAATGTTATTAAACTTTAAGGCTCCTACAGGTAGGAAGAGAGAAGATAAGCTTCAGCTTTTGTGTCTGGAAAAGTTTTTTCAACTTTCGAAATTTTGAAGCTGTATATTCTGGAGGCAACATATTTAGGGAAAAAACCGTAAAACGGTCTTTGTAGAAGACACAGATTCCTCTTAAAGCCTTTTCTTTAAAATATCTTTATTTGGGAGAAGAGGTGATGAATTTCTTTCTGACTGCTTTCTTTTTCATTTGTGCTTTGGATTAGTGGGTTGGTGGTTTTTGTTTGTTTGTGTATTTTAAATACATGGACCAGGGAACCGCTGGGAAGGATTTTAGCCAAGCAGCTATGCTAAGGAATCCATGAACAGTTTATGGGTCAGGTGAACCCTCCTTCCCATGATCATGTTGCCAGGCTGAAACTATTTTCTGTCATTAGTACCTGTTGAATTGATGTATGCAGGTGTTGGCATTCTTCATGGAATTCATCTTGTTGGTATTGTTTACAATTATATATTATTTTGTTACTGTGTGAGTGCTACAATAAAACTTCAAAAAGTTGTGCAAGAAGATGTGGCTATAACATAACATTCTCTCAGCTTTGTTCAGACATTTAGACAAAAGTTGCTTCTCTATTCCTTGTGTTACTTATCTTTTTTGCAGACAAGCTTCGTGCGTTTTGGAATAATTATACTGTTGGCTGGAGTCGATCTTAGTATCTTCACTCTATCACTATCTCATTCCTGGCTGACACACTTCCTGCTATTCATGCTGCTGCCTTCTTTTGAGAAGAGACAGTAACATTGTGTAGTGGTTTTGTTATGGGTACAAACATCCCTTGTAGGCACAAGGATGAGATCACTAGACTCTTTCACATTTATGACCAAAGCACAATTTGACCTAAAGTCCAAGAGATTAAATAGATGTATTTACACTACTCATCTTTTAGTGTGTTTAAATATAAAATAAACACTTGATCAGATGTGTTGAAAATATGTATGTTGGGTTTGTAGTAATTCTGTAGTAGGTTTAGTATAAAAAGAAGGAAAGTAGCTTTTCACAAACACTTGGTAGTAGATGCCAGTGAAATGAGACATGATTTTTTTGTATGATAATGCATGTTTTATAGGGTGCTTAGTAGTTAAAAATTCTGATTTAGTAGATGTATAGTTGATATGTAAGCTTTGTCTGTTTTTCCATCTGTGTCCAAGATTGACAGTGCACTGACAATATATAACATGTATTAGCAAATCTCTGGGTATAGAATAAAAAGTTAGAAAGATGTAAAAGCAGTGTAACTTTGTTTCTCCTGACAGCTAACTTTCCATTTCTCCTAGAAAATAAACATAGAATAGATACATCTGTATCTTTTCTGTTGGTTACATTTCAGTAAATTAGTTCTGCTTTGGCTTCTCTGGTTTGGCTTTCTCTTCATGCTAGACATGGAACAGACCTAAGGTGATTAAGATCAGGTAGGAGAGTGTAAACTGAGCAGAGTACTACTAAGTTTGTTGGTTTTTCTAATAAACATACTCTAAGAAACTCTGTAGTGATTAAACAGCTTCCTCCTCTCTCAGCTTTATTCAATGTTTGCTTAAAGGCTAATTTGCTGTGATCTGTTTCATAAGTAGGTTTATCCTTTTGGGGTGTGTACATCCATCTATACTCTGGTATGAATGGGTGTCTGAATTAGTGGTTAGTCTTGAGATATGAAGTTCACATTAGTATCAGCAGTCATTGTAATGGTGTGTTGCTAGTCTGGGTATTTTATATACTGTAGTAATCGATGGTTGTGCACAGTTAGTTTGTAGGACGGTGCTGTTCTAAACACTATAGAAGATAACCATCTAGCCACTTTTCGGTGCTTCGCTGTCTGGGAGTTAGTGTCTAGAAATCTGTCTACGTACAATGTCAGCAAATCCAGACTCCATTTACAAACTGGTCTGACATAATTTTAATTCTAAAAGTGGATATTGTGCTTTGTATTTCTTCAGCCTGTAATAAAAGGTGACTTTTCCTTGCTCCATGTTAAGAAAAACACTGTGGTCCTGCTAGGAGTGCTAAAGCTAAAAAATAACTAGAGCTCTGAGGTCAGAATATATCAAGGCAGCGGATTGTGCTGGTGCTAACTGTAATTGTGGAGGACCAGAACATAACTACTGTAAAGTCAAAGATCTCTGGCAGACAAAAGTTAAAATACTTCCTTTTTTGCTCATAATTTGTTTTGTGGAGTGCACTGAGCTTAGATTGGGTATTAGTAATGATATGTGTACCAGAGAAGACTACCACTGTGGAAATGATAACTGCAGAAAGCACTGATGTGCCCTTGCTTTACACCTAACTTCAAAGTTACTAACCAGTACCTTGATAAGCCCATTTCCAGAAACAGCAGATTTGCTAAAATGAATGGTCTCTTACTGGTAAGCATATTTATTTTTTTTAAACAGTCAGTCAATGTTGTCTTGTACTGTTTGAGGGTGTTGAAGGGGACAACAGCTTATATATGCTCCTACTTATTTATAGCTGTAGGGAAACAGTATTTGTGCCTTTCTGTTCTCTGAATGCCTTTCATGCGAGGCACATAATGTCTGTTTTGAGTTTGGCCACTGAGACTGTTGTGGTTGCTGGTTTAAACTGTGGGGAAAAAAATGGCTAGGAAAGAAAGTTTTTCTTGTAGCAAAACTGGAAGCTACACAAAGCCACAAGGTGTACAGCATGGATATGTTGGTTCACGTACTTCTTCAGAGGTACCACCACATTGTTGCCCTCGCTTTGGCCAGATGTGGCATGCACCACATGGAAGTACTTGTTCTTCTTCTCATTTCTCTTGGTTTAACCTCTGTGGGCAGCTCAAGCTCAGCCCCACACAGCTGCCACACACTCCCCTGCAGTGGAACAGGGCAGAGAATCAGCCTTGAATCAGAGGGTGTAAAGGAGACTGATCCAGCTTTTTTTAGTGTGTCTAGTGACAGAACTAGAGGTAACATGCACAAACTGAAGTACAGGAAGTTCTGTCTGCACATAAAAATTTGACTGTGAGGATAACCAATGTCGTGGTTTTACTCCAGCCGTTGGCTGGGCACCAACGNCTCCGAACGCCGCTGCCCCCCCTTCCTCTTCCTCCCAAGCCCCTTATAAACCAAGCGTGACGTCATATGGTATGGAATATCCCTTTGGTCAGTTTGGGTCAGGTGTCCTGTCTGTCCCCTCCCAACTCCTTGTGCACCCCCAGCCATCCCGCTGGTGGGGCGGTGCGACAAGCCGAAAAGTCCTTGGCTCTGTGTAAGCATTGCTCAACAGCAGCAAAAACATCTCCACCATCACCGCTGCTTCCAGCACAAATCCAAAACACAGCCCCATACTGGCTTTCTTGAAGAAAATTAACTCTCTCTCAGCTGAAACTAGGACAACCAACCTCTCACATGGGGTTCCCAGAGAAGCGATGGAATCTTGCTCCTTGGAGATCTTCAAAAACTGCTGGGGTGTGGTCCTCGGCAATCACCTGTAAGTGACCCTGCTTGAGCAGGGGGACTGGGCAAGGTGATGTCCAGAGGTCCCTTCCAACCTCAACAGTTCTGTGATACTGTTATGACTAAAAAGTAATGATCTAGTACTCTTGGGGTGCCTTTACCTTGCAGAGAAAATGTTTTTGAATATATGACAGTGATGCGGAAAAAAGTCAAGGGATGATACTTTCTTCGAGAAGCTGTCACTAGGGTTCTCATATGCTGCATGGCCTATGCAAGTAGCATTTAGCAGCAGTCATTGGAATGCAGTTCTGGTTTTGCTTCTCATCGTGTTGCTTCGTGTTAACCTCTACAAAGTGAGGATGATACAGGAGGAGACATGGACTTCTGCTTTACTCTGGGGAGTATGAGAGAGATTTTTTGCTGTATCAAATAGTGTTGTATGTGGGCCTTTCTGAATATTGTTTTAACCATTATTCACGTTTTTGCTGGACTGACATCTGCAGTAGGTGTTGCATCTTGTGTTTCAGGAAATATGAGGTTTATCGTTGTGAGTTCTTCACAGCTTCTGTTAGTGCAGTAGAAATGTTCACTGTATGTAGTTATTAAAAATACTGATACATATAGTGTAGTCTTGAGTTGACAGCTATTGCAGATTATTTTACAAGTGTTTTTACTGAGTATTTGTAAATTTTTAATAATCTGGGCATCTTTTAAGTAGGGAAAATCTGTGTAAATATTAAATAGTTCCATGATGGAAGGAACAGAGGATAGAAAGTGGTAGCTGTAGCTCACTCTAGTTAATATCACTGTTGTTAATGTGCTTTGAATATTTATCAGAATCTCAACTGAGGTTTGTGGAACTTCTCATGACGGTGTTTGCTTGACGTTTTTCTTCCTCTCTTCCCCTTCATTTAACTCTTCCTCAAAAATAGGAGATTCTGGTGTCTGGGGCTTGAAAAAGAATTTTGCTTTGTTGGAGCTCTTGGAACGGTTGCAGAATGGACCTGCTGGGCAATGTGGGACAGCAGAAGAAGCCATTGGCCTATCTGGAGAGGTACTGAGTTTGAAAAAAAGCAAGAAGTTTTTTACATTTGCTTAGAGTTATCTCTAGATAGAAAAAAAATTGAAGGTCTGGGTTTTTTTGCCAACTGTAATTTCACTAACAATGCTGCTGTTTTCTTTCAGTATCTAGTATTAAGGCTTCAATTAATTGCTTCATAATTAATGCTAATCTGTACTGATGAAAGCGGAAAAAGGTATTGCCCAGCATGCATACCTTTTTCCCCTTTTTCAGGTTTTTAAGAGTTTTATAAAAGGTTATACATTTGGATATTTTTAGTTACAGTGATTTAAGGACAATTTTCTAAATCTGCTCAGAAACTCCTCCTAAAGTCTTCAACTCTTCCCAAATAATTGCCTTTTATAGTCATTTAATATCGCTACATCCTGTGTGAGTTCTTCATTATCAAAAGTTGCTGCTTTAATCACTTCAGTATTAACAACTGATATGCAAGAAGTACCATGCAGTGCCATTCTCGGAATAGATAGCTGTCCAAATTGCCTATTTGTCCATTGATGTTTTGTCTATCTGTAACTTTGTAATCCTTTGTTTTGTAATCATTGCTTAGGAGGAAATGACTGGAGCCTGAAGTATTTTAGCCTCCAAACTTTTACAGCTTCCACTGAAGTTTAGATTTATAAAATCACTGAACACCCAACTGGAGCTGACTTTAAAGGACACTGACTTTTATTTTTTAAAAATTAGTTGATAACTTGATTTTAAGTTTTCAAAGTAGTCCAAATATTTATTAGTGTGTAACTTTTAAAGAAAGTCTGTTTTCAGGCTTATATTGGTGGCAAGATTTTCGTGAGTTATTGAGATTAAATGTTAACAACTTCAGTTTTGTCTTTTTTTTTTTTGTTAGAGTATTATTCGTTGCGATGAAGATGAAGCCCATGTTGCATCTGTATATTGCACTGTTTGTGCCACTCACCTGTGCGCAGACTGTTCCCAGCTTACTCATTCTACAAAGACACTAGCAAAACACAGGCGTGTACCTCTTGCTGATAAACCTCATGAGAAGACCATGTGTTCCCAACACCAAGTGCATGCTATTGAGTTTGTCTGTTTAGAAGAGGGCTGTCAAGGAAGTCCTCTGATGTGTTGTGTATGCAAAGAATATGGGAAGCATCAAGGTCATAAGGTACTGATAATAACTCATTTCTAGTCATGCCATGGAGTGGCTTGCATAATAAATTTATCAAATTGAAGTAGGAAAGATTGAGAGGAGGCTGGATACTTGATATGTCTTTATAAACGTAACTTCATACTGTTCTTCTGTTTTCCCTTCATTTCAGATAATTACCATGGTAAAATTACAAGGAAAAAAAAAAAACAAATTCTTTCTAAGACCACAATAAGTTATTTATATATTAAGATGGACAGACCCTTTATCTGATGCTCTTTTAATTTCTCACGGCATTGAGTCATGAATTCTGAAAGTTGTTTTCATCATGCAAACACTCGGTTCACCCAAGCTGGTCCTGTTTAACCACCCTTCTTTTTTATAATTGTTTGTGGTAAACAGGCACATTTGTATGTTTACTTGTGTAATTGCTAGATGCCTATCTTAGTCTCAACATAATCTGTGACTCCTGATTGCATTTAAAATTGCAAGTTGATTTTAAATTCTTGCTTTTCTTTCATATTTATATATGTATATATTAAAAAATATGTAGTAAAATAGAAAAGATGGATAAGGAAAATATTTGTGATTGATCTTTGATATGTTGCTTTTAATTAATAGCATTCTGTCTTGGAACCAGAAGCAAACCAGATTCGTGCATCCATTTTAGACATGGCCCACTGTATAAGAACTTTCACAGAAGAAATCTCAGATTATTCCAGAAAATTAGTTGGAATTGTTCAGCATATAGAAGGAGGAGAACAAATAGTTGAAGATGGAGTTGGAATGGCCCATACTGAACATGTATGCTTATGCTTTTTTTTCTCACATGCGCAGAATATTTGCCTTTTGTAGTAACCAATATAAAGAATTTCTTTGAAAATTATATATAGATTTTGTAAGATGAGATCTGAAGTCCTTTTATCTATGGAACTGGTATTGAGGCTTAAGCTAGCAGATAGAGGAGAACTTGCAGTCCATTACAATGTTTTTAGGCTATATGAAAATAGGGAGGCAGTAAGGAAAGCTGTATAACTGCTAGTACAGTGTTGAAGTACTGTGACAGATTGCATCTGTTCTGTGTGCTGTTATTGAGGCTTCTATCCCTGTTCCTTTTCAGTAAGGTGTATATACATACAAATAAGCTACTTGGTTATTAGTGTAACTTGGAGTATCTTGGTCTTAGGGCTGATAAGACTTTCTGTTTAACTGAGACTTGAGCTATGATGTAGCCCAGCAGATGCAAACAGAAGTTAGAAACTGGAATAAAATGAAAAATTTACTTTTGGAATCAATTGGTGTCCTTAATCCTCTATATCTCTCGACTGCAACACTGAAGGTACCGGGGACTGCAGAGAACGCTCGCTCATGTGTCCGAGCCTATTTTTCCGATCTTCATGAAACCCTTTGTCGTCAGGAGGAAATGGCTCTTAGTGTTGTTGATGCCCATGTGAGAGAGAAGTTGATTTGGCTTAGGCAGCAGCAAGAAGACATGACCATCCTCTTGTCACAGGTTTCAACGGCTTGCCTTCATTGTGAAAAGACTTTACAACAGGTAGGTTGACAAGTGAACTGTAACATATGGCAAGAGACATGGAACTGCAAATTAAGTTTAAGTTATAAATGAAAAGGTTATGTGGTATTCTGCATTTTTATTTCCTCTGCAATGTTAAAAAACAGTTACGATAATGTGAGATTGAAGTATTCATTACAAGGGGGTGTTAAACAAGGATAATCAGTACAAAACCATCAAGTCCTCCCGTTGCTGGAAATTCTGTGGCATGATTCTTTTGTCTGGAGTAATTTCTGGTTATTTGTGAGGTTAGTAGGAAGGAGAGATGAAACTGAAGCAAAAAACCTACAAGATTTATGGGAAGGATTTTACAGTTGCAATTACATTATAGGTGTTTGAAGATAGTTGTCATACAAGGTTGGTAGCAAACAGTGTTTTAAGACTAAGCAATTTTTGGTAGCACTTGTAAACCAGGTAATTCAACATATTTAATATGTGAAGAAAATGGCTGTATGAGAGTATCTGGTTGGTCTGTTATTCACTTAATTTAGTGATAACAAGAAGTAAATAGCGTATGTAGCAAACAGTAAACTGAACGTACGAAATCACTTCATGAATGTGTTATTTGTACTTCTGGGGTTTTTTAAATTGTGTTTAGAGCTAGTATGTGGTTGCTTAGTCAGATCTACTTTTAAGTATGCAAATATTCCATCATTAATGGATGAATATTAATATTTTTGTGTTAAGTGTGTTGCATGCTGCAAAGCAGTTGCTCTATTGCAGTTGCTGGAATGATATACGAATGATATAAATTATCTTTATATCTTACTTCACTGTCTCTATATTCTTATTCCTACAGAACTAAGAGAGCCCAAAGAAAAAGTTTTTTAAAACTGCAGAACTATTTAGTATCTATTAGTATTAAGGAAGAATGATAGAGCCTTCACATTTGTATTGCAGCTTTTAAGTAAATCTGTTTTGTAAATGTGAGTTTCTTTTACCTAAAGTATTTCTATTTTAAATGCTTTATTTCCAGCCATCATATTTACATTGTGTTTGGCTATTTTAAGTAAGTAACTAAAGGAAAGGCATGCTTTTATTTTCTTTGCCTGTTCAGGATGACTGCAGAGTAGTGCTGGCCAGACAGGAAATTACAAGATTGCTGGAGACATTACAGAAACAGCAGCAGCAGTTTACAGAGCTTGCAGATCACGTGCAGCTGGATGCTAGCATACCTGTCACTTTTACAAAGGTATTGTTAATCTCATGGAAGTACAGATATCCACTTTATGAGGTCAGATGTAGTTTAAAAGAAATCAGAAATAATATATATCCATCATGATTCTGTATTTGTTGCAGCAAATTTAGGCAGTTCACTATTACTCAGAGCAACAGGGTGTGATCATATGATGACTGTCATGCAGTATTTGAGCAGCAAAACTACTGTGCTGTTATAGTCAGATTTTTATGTTTATAGAAATGTTTGACAACATCAGTAGCTTTGTTTGAATGTTTGCTGCTTTCTTTTAAATATGTAAGATAGTGTTTGTGAATTCTATAAACACCTCTCTTTGGAAGCATCCCTGATTTGTTGTACATTCAACTCAGACCAGGAATCTAACCTTTGTTTCTTCATGTATTTTTGTCTTTTTCATGAGGACAGCATAGCTTCTGCACAGTGTTTATTATTTTATTTCCTTAGAATTGCACACCTATTTTTAAATGCAATAATACTATTATAACTTGCAGTTTATAATATTAAAAATAATGTATTTCTTTCAATTTATTAAATGATAATTTGTCTTATAGTTGCTTATTGCTTTAAAATCATTTCAGTACAACCTGTGCTTTGAAAGGGATGAAGTTATTTGGAGTTTGATAATGGTGAATACTTTTCATGTAGGAGTGTACATAAGTTTGAAAAAGAGCAAGACATACTTTGATTTGTAGGGTATTTTGGATCTAAATGGGTGAAAGAAGAATAGGATCTATTACTGCTGAGATAAAACTAAGGATTTAAGTGTTGTTGAAGCTTTTAGTATAAGGAATGGATGCTTTCATGGGGATTCTGTCCCAGTCCTTGCTGATGTCAGAAACTCAATTTCTTCCAAATAATTTGTTTTGTAACTTCAGTGTATTTTAATTTCCATGTAATAACTGCTTTGTCAGATCAATAAATGCAACAGTTTCACTTCTGTCCCTCCCTTCCCTATTCAGCAGAGACCAGAGTTAGTAGAGTCAGGGCGACCTCTTCTGCAAACCCCACATTAGTCTGAATGAAGCAGCATTCACATTTCACAGGTGAAGAACTGCATTCTGTGTATTCAGAGTTGATTGATGCTGCTGCTCACAGGGATGAGTCAGGCATTTTGGGTGTCTGCTTTTGCCTTTCAGAGCTGTTAATCTGACTCAGAAAAATTTGATTGCAAATTTCTGAGCATTTGGAAGGAGAATGGTTGCAGACAGCTAAGCTGTAATAAAAGATCTGAAATGAGTTTTGGCTTGGAGAACCCAAGAGTTTTCCAATGTATCTCTACATCTCAGCTTTCTTTAGAAAGAAATGGAGCTTCTATTGTTTTGGGTTTTTTTGTCTTGTGACAAATTGGTATTTTCATGAAATTTTCCGAAGCTTAGATTCTGGGTTTCAAAGATGCCACAGCAAATGTTACTTTTCACAAAAACAGAAGCAGCCATGAAAATGAAGGTGAAAATAATTACTTTGGTCTCTTACTTTTTGTTTCCTGACTTCTGACAAAGTTTAAAGCTCTCTTTCTACACAATGGGGTTGTGGGGTTTTTTTAGAATGCTGTTGTGCTGATGGCCACTGTTGTGACTTGTACTGAGGCATGTTGCACCTGAAAGATCTGTGCCTGTCAGCAGATCTCAGACAGATGTAAAATTTTTGAATCAAAAACTGTAAACTGTTGTTACATCACTGAAATAGTCTTCCTCAGGAGCTCTTATGCACTGAAGGCTGCATCCATTACAAAATTAAACATTTCAAACAGTACCAGATCAGAGGAACAGTCCATATCCAGTGAAGGTTGTGAAGATTTAAGGAGGGGAGGGAAAAGTCCTTCTTTTGACAGGTACACTCTTCGCTGGATTGGAAACTGGCTGGATGGCCAGGCCCAGAAAGTGGTGGTGAATGGAGTTACATACAACCGGTCACAAATGGTGTTCCCCAGGGGTTGGTATTGGTGCCCATCCCCTTTAATATCTTTGATGATTTGGATGAGGGAATTGAGTGTACCCTCAGTAAGTTTGCAGACAACACCAAGTTGAGAGGGAAGTGTTGAACTGCCAAAGGGTAGGATGACTCTGCAGAAGGACCTGGACAGGTTGGATCAATGGGCAGAGGCCAGTGGGATGAGGTTCAATGTGGCAAAGTGCCGGGTCCTGCATGTTGACCACAACAACCCCAGGCAGCCCTACAGGCTGGGAACGGGGTGGCTGGAAAGCTGTGTGGAGAAGAACCTGGGGTTGTTGGTTGACACTCCCCTGAACATGAACTGGCAGTGTGCCCAGGTCGCCAAGAAGGCCAAC
>VWZZ01007289.1:21933-35972 GCA_013399095.1 Psophia crepitans | reverse complement strand
TCTATGCTATTCTATTCTATTCCCAAAGGGTCTGATTCTGCTCTCAATTATACTGGTGATTAATATGAGGTAACTTGACTGAATATAATACTTGCAAGATATGCTATTTGAAAATCTTAGAAGTTAATAGACTTAATCTAGATAGTGACCACCTGAGATAAGAGCAGAATGTGATCTTCAGACTGTAGCACTGAATATGACGGAAAGGATTTGTGCTGTGTAAACAGAGTCAGGAGAACTTTGTCTTATTCATCGTAAATCATTTTGAAAAGCTGCTGAGTGAAGTGCAGATCTTTCTCTAGGTACTTTTTTTTCCATGATAAGAAGAACAGCAAACACAGCTGATAACTTTTTTTTTTTTTGGCAGTATGTTAGAATTATCAAAGCTCTAATGATTTATATTCATGGTATAGCTTCAAACTACCAGTAGCTATAATTCATCATATTTCTAATTTTACAGAGGCACAGATGGCTGTCCACTCTAGTGGTCCCAGCATCAGTGAGTTAAACATGGAACAGCATGATTGATTAAAAATTGTAATCAGACATTACTGCTTGTAATTGTGATTAATATGAGATTACTATTTCTGACAAAAATTACTTTTCTTCTTTCTTTATAACAGAAGGAATAGAAAGTAAGTGGATTACAGGCTTAAAAAAATCAAGACTTTAGGGTCAAATGAACAATTAATATTATAACTAAAGAGAGAAAACTACTCTCTCTTTAACATACTTTACTTTTAGGATGGTTTAGGGATTCCTATTATCTTTTTGGTAACTGGGTAACTGTTGTTTTAAGGCTAGCAATTGTTCCCTCTGGGAAAGTGACAGCTAATAATTTACTTGTATATTATCCTTTGTACTGTTTTTAAGTTATTTTGCATGCTTACGCTTTCAGTAGTGCCTAGTAACAGGATTTTTAGGAACTTTGTGTGTGCCTTTGAAGTAAAAAAGAAATGTATATTACCTGAGGCAGTGAAAAATTAATGGACTGATTTCTGTTAGTGTTTTTAGCATTCACCAGAAGCACAGCTAATGGGTTCATTTGGCTTTGGATCAGGCCTGTGTTTCTTCCTTACAGGATCCTCATGGTCAAACAGAAACCAAGCACATATTGTGATAGAATCCATGACTTCTGTATCACTCCTTTGTAAGAGTTTGTGAAATTTTATGCTTAAATTGACACTATGTCTTAATTTGGTAAAGTATTGGGTTTATGTGACAAGGTTTTGATAGCAGAAGAGCTGCAGGGGTGGTTTCTGTGAGAAGACACCAAAACCTCCCCCATGTCAGACAGAGACAGTTTCAGTTAGCTCCAAAGCTGGCTAGCCAAAACTGAGCCCACCAGCTAGGGTGGTGGTGCCTCTGTGATAACATTTAAGCAAAAGTAAATACTGCACAGCAGCTGTGAGAGAAAAGAGTACATATAAAACAAAAAAAAAAAAACAAACAAACAAACCACAAAAAAACCCAAAAAAAAAAACAAAAAAAAGAAANAAAAACAACCAAACCACCAAAAAACCCAAACAAACAAACAAAAAAAAGAGAAACAACCATGCAGATGCCCATGTTAATGAAGAAGAAGGGAGAGGAGGGGCTCCAGGCACCGGAGCAGAGATTCCCCTACAAGCCACAGAGAAGATTATGGTGATACAAGTTGTCCACCTGCAGCCCCTGGAGGACCATACCGGAGCAATTACCCACACTGCAGTCCATGGAGGATATGCCCTGAAACTGATTGATATGCCCTGAAGGAAGCTGCAGACCGTGGAGATACCACACAAGGGGAGACTCTTGGCAGGAACTCCAGCCCATGGAGAGGAGCCCATGCAGGAGCAGGTTTTCTGGCAGGAAATGTGATGCTGTGGGGGACCTATACTGAGGCAGTCTGTTCCTGAAGGACTGCATCCTGTGAAAAGGCTGTGTGCTGGAGCAGTTCTTGAAGAGAAGAAGGATTCATGATGGAGAATTATGAAGGACTGTATCCTGTGGGAGGCACCCCACACAGGAGAAGGGAAAGAGCATGAGGAGGAAGGAGCAGAAAGGTGTGGGTTTTTTGTTGTTTGTTTCCTGACATATTATAGTATGATACAATTTGTTAATGAGATTCTTAATCTTTATATCCTCAGTGAAACATTTTCACCCCTCATCTTTCCTTCTGACATGAGATCTGGTCTTCTAACATCTGTGGGTGCACACGGTGAAAACATGAGGTGGAAGATAAACATAACATTTGGGCAAAGACAGTGCACAGAGAAGGCTTGTTGATTCACAGCATCTCTTGTGCTGCCTTTGGCAGCCAGATCTCATGAAGCCCGAGACACAACTTAGAACTGCTTCCCTTGAGCAGAATCCTTATAGTTTGCCTCTGTGGTCTTGTTATGGCAGATTCTCCAAAGGTGAATCAGGCAAGTACAGTTCTTTCATTGGCTGCAGATGAGTTTAGATTTTCTCTTACTTTACTCATAGGGATAAATCCTTATTATTTTACTCTTTCCACATTCTCCTCCTATTTTGATCTGCATGTCTTCAAGACTTCTATTTCTTTTTCCTTCTTATATCATTGTACTGCTGCCCATATGATGCTCGTTTCTTTTTATCTAGGTGCCTTTAACTAGGCAACTGATTCAAAACAAAAAGAACTAATGTTATTAAGATCAATCTTATTGAGTAGAATTTGTTAAAACTGATGGGAGGGGTTTTTTTTCTAGTTTATGTTCAAAAAAAAAACCCACCCCACATCAAAACTTTCTTCTTTACTTGGTGTTTAACAAGATCTGCTGCATATTATCTTAGCTTTGGTTTTAATTTCAAATGGATATGTCATTCTAAGACACAATTATTCTATTAAATTCATCACAGCAGAAGAATGGGTGGTAAGATGTCATGTGAAGACGAAGGCTGGGTAGTAAGTCTTCTGTGGCTATGTGTACCTTTTCCCAAAAGATGATCAGTCCTGTGTAATTACAGCTACTATGTGCTGCATCACACGGTGCTCAAGGCTGCTATCATGAGAGATGGCTAATTGGCTATTTGATTAATAGCTCTCAACCAGACTCCATCTGTAGTGAGATTTAACCTACTGTTCTCAAAGCTGGCTGAGGCATACCTCACCACAGCCTATCTGCACAGCTACATGGAGCTGAAAAATCATTACACTGTGAAAAAAGTTATGATTGAGAGAAAGGTTTCAAGTATATGCAGCCACCATCAAAGGATCGTAGTTCGTTGCCATTGACCTGAAAGTCTTTTCCCAATGGTACAGTGCCTAGTTTTTCCTTTAAAGAAAGCATTTCCATTTTCTTGCCTTGTAAAGAGAAAGGAAAGAAAACATCTTTAACAGACAAATACCCTCTCCAAAAATGCAGTGCTAGAAAAGATGATAATAGGAAGCGTTATGTACAGCTAGAGTAGCCAAAATTAATGTGGGAAGGGCAGTAGTATGGAGCCAGCTGTAATATAGCCAGAAGCTATGCAATAATGAAATTGCCCGTGGCCCTGCCCTCCTTTTTATGCTACCCAGAGACAAGTGTAGCTGAGCAGGTAGCTGTCTGTTCATTGCAGTATCCAGGTTTTGGTAAGTGTTTTAACAAGCTGGCATAGGATGCTAGTCAAAAATAAAGCCGGGACCTAATATTCTCTTATTAAAGTCATTAAAGTAATGGGGGAGAATACAGCAAACTAGATCTATAACTAATAATTTCTACATATATGCCTTCCTATCATGATAATTTTTTTATTTGTATGTTTTTTATTTTGCAATGCGTGTGTTGACTTGGAGAAGTAAAAAGCCTATAAAACACTATTGTCAGAAAATCAAGCTGCAAGGAATAAAGCGTATAGATAACGTTAAAAAGATTATGGATATAATATCATAATTGTTTAACTTTTTGTACCAGACCAGTGCTAGCAGGTCTGTGAATGGGGATAAATATATATATATATATATATGTGAAAGTAACATGTTCCTGTATTTTCATTAGCTATTTTAGAAAGTAAACAGGGTGTACTAAAAACTGTTGTAAATGGCTGAACAGAGGAAGCATCAGAAGTGTCCAGCAGTGTGCACCTGTCCTGGCTTTGGCCAGAATAGGGTTAATTTTCAGGAGTCAGGCCAGGTGAGCTGAGCTGGCTGGGGCTATTCCATACCATGTGCCATCATGTTCCCCATAAAAGGGGGGTGCCTGGGGAGGGGTGGGTTGTCGTTGCTCCAGGATGGCTGAGTGTGGACTGAGCATCTGGCCTTGGGGTCGGTTGCTGCTCCGTAGATTGGTCTCTTTGTTATTGCCTTTGTTTACATCCATTATAACTACTACTGCTTTGGAGCAGCTATGTGGTGGCTGAGGGTGAACCAGTTCTTTTTTGGCACCCAGCGTGGGCCCAAAGAGTTGAGATAAGGACAGGTCTGACCCAGGTGTGTTAGAACGAAGCCGTGATAAGTGTTTATAATATTGTTTAAGCAATTACTGGTCACCATGATGTTTTGCTTGGTCACATGGCTGTGGTATGTGAATGTCTATTTACTTTATGTAATCCCTGCGGTGTTGTTTACCCTCTCTCGGAGGGGGTTTGTAGTCTTATCTTACTGCATTGTGTGGTATAATAAGATAACATTGGGGTCATGAGTTTAAGCTGGTATTTGCATGTAGCGTTTCTGTTGTGCCCATATCTTGGACAACATATCTTGGAACTGATTAAGAATTGCAGCCAATCTATGGGGAAGGTGGGGGGATACCTTCTCCCACGTGTTCTGCTCCCCTTTTGCCTGGTTGCAAGAGCTCTGGGGATTTTTGAATATCCTTGGAATGTTCAGTCCAGTGTGTTCCTGTTGCTAGCTATTCTAAATGTGTCTTGAGTCTTGTTCCGGGTTGCAAAATATTATTTTAAGAATACCATGGCATGGCATATGGAAGGGTATGGGCAAGCATCTAAAGACATTCTCATCCCCAGTGGTTTGGAGTTTTACTCCTGAACAAGTACAGGACCCTGATATAGTGATAGAATGTCTGAAAAAAAACTGTTCTGACTAATCTAAGGCAACACAACTGCCCTGATTTCAGCTGAGAGTGTGTTAATTTTCTTCACAGTAGCCAGTATGGGGCTGTGTTTTGTGTTTGTGCTGGAAGCAGCGCTGATAGTGCAGAGATGTTTTTGCTGTTGCTGAGCGATGCTCACACAGAGCCAAGGCCTTTGCTGCTTCTCGCACCGCCCCGCCGGCGGGATGGCTGGGGGTGTGCGGGGAGTTGGGAGGGGACAGACAGGGCAGCTGACCCCAACTGACCAAAGGGACATTCCATACCATATGGTGTCATGCTCGGTTTATAAGGAGCTTGGGAGGAAGAGGAAGGGGGGGTAGTGGTGTTCGGAGTGATGGCGTTTGTCTTCCCAAGTAACCATTACACGTGACAGAGCCCTGCTGTCCTGGGGATGGCTGAACATCTGCCTGCCATGGGCAGTGGGGAATGAATTCCTTGTTTTGCTTTGCTTGTGCACGCGGCTTTTGCTTCACTTATTAAACTCTTGTATCTGAAATCACGAGTTTTCTCACTTTCACCCTTCTGATTCTCTTCCCCTTTCTAATGAGGGGGATGGAGCAAGTGTCTACGTGGTGCCCAGCCGCTGGCTGGGGTAAAACCATGACATCTCCCAATTTAGTATCATCTGCAAACTTGTTCACAATTCCTTTTAGTCCCACATCCAAGTGGTTTCTGAAAACGTTAAAAAAGAACTGGCCTCCAAATGGAGTCCTGGGGCACCCCACTAGTGACTGGCTGCCAGCCTGATGTGACCTCATTAACTATAACTCTTTGGGCATGACCAGCCAGCCAATTGCTTACCCATTGTATTGTGTTTCTGCCTATCTGTATGCTGGCCATTTTGTCCAGAGGGATACTATGAGAAACAGTATCGAAAGCTTTAAAGTCTAAAAAGGCAGCATTGGATGGCCTCCCTTGGTCAACCAGATGGGTGACCTTGTCATAAAAAGAAATTAAGTTGGTTAAGCAGGCCCTTCCCCTCATGAACCTGTGTTGGCTGTGACCAATGACTGTTGTCCTTCAGCTGTTTTTCGATAACTCCCAGCGTAATTTTCTCCATAATTTTACCAGGCACTGAGGTGAGACTGAGGCCTGTAAATTCCAGGGTCTTCTTTCTTGCCCTTCTTGAAAATTGGAACCACATTTTCCAGCTTCCAGTCAACTGGGACCTCTCCAGATTCCCAAGACCGTTGAAAAATAATTGAGAGAGGTGGATGCCATCTCACAAGTCATCCATGAATGTGAATCATGTGCTGCAATCAAGCAAGCTAAGTGGGTGAAGCCTCTCTGGTATAGAGGGAGATGGCTGAAATATAAATATGGGCAGGCCTGGCAGATAGACTACATCACATTCCCAAAACCATCCAGGGCAAGTCTTATGTGCTGACAGTGGGGGAAGTCACCACTGGATGGCTGGAAACATACCCTGTGCCCCATGCCACCGCCTGGAACACTATCCTGGGCCTTGAAAAACAGGTCCTTCAGGGACATAGCACCCTGGAAATAATTGAGTCAGACAATGGGACTCATTTCTGGAACAAACTCATAGACACCTGGGCCAAACATGGTATTGAGTGGGTGTATCACATCCTTTACCATGCACCAGCCTCCAGGAAAATCAAGTGGTACAATGGACTGTTCAAAACCACATTGAGGGCAATGAGTGGTGGGACCCTCAAACATTGGGATGCACATTTAGCAAAAGCCACCTGGTTAGTTAGGGATCTGCCAGTTGAGCTGGCCCTGGCCAGTCAACATGTCCACGCCCTGTAGAAGGGGATAAAGTTCCTGTACTGTGCATGAAGAGTATGTTGGGGAAGGCAGTCTGGGTTCTCCCTGCTTCAGGCAAAGGCAAATCCATCTGTGGGATTGCTTTTGCTCAGGGACCAGGGTGCACTTGGTGGGTGATGAAAAAGGATGGGGAAGTCAGATGTATACCTCAGGGAGACTTGGTTTTGCTGTATTATATATCAATGCTATTACTGTAAAAAATCACCCAGATTAACGAAGGATGGACTTTGATGAAACTGAGCCAAGTGCCACACTGCTGAAAGTAGAATTGACTTCAGTAACTGGTTCTCAACACCTGCCTTGAAGATCAACGTCTTCCAACATGCAGACGGCGAGCCTGGAGTATGCCACATCGACCAGTCATGAATTCCAAATGTACTATGCCAGAATCTAGAAACACAGACCATTGCTTCTGCGCAGAGAGACTGTCGTGATAGATGGAGCCCAAAGTCAAGCACTAAATGAACTTGACAGACATTTTAGAGAGATGGCCCATGTACTCACAGAACGCAATCTGTGTATGATCTGTGTAGACATAGATGGTATGGAATAATGGGCGGATAATATCCTGGTTTTGGCTAGGCTAGGGTTAATTTTCAGGAGCCAGACCAGGTGAGCGGAGCTGGCCGAGGCTATTCCATAGCATGTGACACCACGCTCCCCATAAGAGAGAGCTGGCTGGGGAGGGGTGGGTTGGCGCTGCTCAGGACCATCTGGGTGTGGGCTGAGCATTTGGTCCCTGGGGTCAGTCATTGATTGGTAAAGTGCTCTCTTTGTTACTGCTTTTGTTTACATTCCATTATAACTACTGCTGCTTTGTTGTTTCCCTCTCCCTCTGCTGGCCCATTAAACAGTTGTTACCTCAACACTAGGAGACTCCCCTTTGTTGTACTTATTGTGCCCCCATGGTCCTGCCCATAGTGGGAGTGAGGGAGCGGCTGTGTGGTGCTCAGCTGCGGGCTGGGGCTGAACCAATACAGCACCTACAAAGCAAACCTCATATGCTTGAATCCTAGCACCTAGCTCCATATACTTATTAGTTGTCCTTTTGAATTCTGTCTCTCTCTAACAAAAAAGTCCGTATTTCATACAGTTTCTGTCATACAGTTGGTCAATTTTCCAAAGACTTTCACAGAGACATGAATAAATGAGAAAATATTTGCAGAGGCACAGTGTAATGGTCTTACAGAAGAAGTCCTTCTGGATTTTATATCAAGTCCATAGAGTAGCAATAGCAAAGGCTGATCCAGGATATATTCAGCTTTAAAGATAGGTCTTTATGTCAAAATTTCATCTTTTTCTCATTCTTCTAAAGAGTCTACTGCATCCATTCATGTCACAGCAATACTGCTCGTTCTCACTTAATAGAGAACAGTTCCTGGTACAGTGCTGTATAAACATCCCTACAAAAGGTATTCCTTCCCAAATACTTAAGCTGCTTTGCTGATGTACATGGAAATTCCTGCAGCAGCACATCCAACTGGATATGTAATATATCTCCACCTGGTGCCTAGTACTTCTCTATAAATTAGACTGCAGATAAAATTTGCTACATCTTCTATCTTTGATGGTAATGAATGTTATAGTAAAGTGCAAACTTTATTCCTCAGAAGACCCTCATTCTCTTGTTTGTTGTGGTTTAACACCAGCTGGCAGCTAAGCACCATGCAGCCTCTCACTCAGTCTTCTCAGGATGGGATGGGGAAGAGAATCAGAAGGGTAAAAGTGAGAAAACTCATGGTTTGAGATAAAGACAGTTTAATAGGTAAGCAAGCAAAGCAAAACAAGGAATTCTTTTACCACTCCCCATGGCCAGCAGGTGTTCAGCCATCCCCAGGACAGCAGGGCTCCATCACATGTAACGGTGACTTGGGAAGACAAACACCATCACTCCAAATGTCCCCCTCTTCTTTCCTTTTCTCCAGCTTTATATGCTGACCATGACATCATATGGTATGGAATATCCCTGTAGTCAGGTGAAGTCAGCTGTCCCGGCTGTGCCCCCTCCCAGCTCTTTGTACACCCCCAGCCTACTCACTAGTGGGGTGGAGTGAGGCAGAACAGGCCTTGGCTCTGTGTAAGCACTGCTCAGCAGTAACAAAAACATCCCTGTACTATCAACACTGTTTTCAGCACAAATCCAAAACACAGCCCCATAATAAGTGCTATGAAGAAAATTAACTCTATCCCAGTCAAAACCAGCACAATGTTTTGCCTATTTGTCCCAGTGGTTAGTGTGTTCTTTTTGAGTATTTAGAATCATATAGAATAATAGAATCATTAAGGTTGGAGGAGACCTCCAAGATCATCTAGTCCAACCGTTCGCCTATCACCTGTTACCCACTAAACCACGTCCCTAAGTACCACATACAACCTTTCGTTAAACACTCCTAGGGATGGAGACTCCACCACCTTCCTGGGCAAACTGTTAACAAGATTGTTAGAACTTTAGAAAAATGCCCATCTCTAAGTCCTTAATCCCTGTTCACACTGGAAACATTTTTATTCTAATAGTTTAAATTTATATTTTTATGTAAACTGTAATTTTTTTTAATGTGTTTAATTACATATATAAATATGCACAGAGACATACACATGCATATATACACAACTTTACTAATCAAGGCAAGAACTTTTAAGGACTTGGAAGTTTTCCACATGTGCATGATTTACAGTACCTGTGATCTATTTTCTGTCAAAAACACTGCCAAATCTTCTCTCCTTTTTTCAATAATACAGCTTAATTCACTGTGAGCATAACTATTTTCAACATTGTTTTCCTGCCTGTTTTATGTGGATACCATGAGTGGATGTAAAAGGAAAAGGAGATACCACAGCTGTTTCATCTTTTTTCAATTAAGCACCCTAAGGCTACAGTATTTTTTACTTTCTCTTCTGTGAGAAATTAGATGTTTTTTTCAATAAAAAACAAAGAAATGCCTTACAATACCCAATAAAAAATAAAAATAAATAAAGTTGTTGTTTTCTTCATGACTTTTAAGATATATATTAAGTAAAAAATGCCCAAATTTTTGACAGAATTGTTTACTTTCCAGAACATGCTTTGAATTCAGTAAAAACCCTATAGTTTTATGCCTCATATTTTCATTTTGAGAATGTAAATAAGTTATTTACTGGCAAATGAGGTTTAAGTGTGTAAGTATTTCTAGTTTTCAAAGCAGAATTAGGGTGAGGGTTTTTATTTTTCTTTAGAAAAAGGAGGTACAGATTACTTAAATGTAGAAGAAATTCTTATGTATATATTTTGACTAGGACTACGTTATATTTAGTATGATCTTTAAATTTTATATACATAGGAAATAACTTTTTTTTTTTTTTAAAGTACATATAACAACAGTAAATGTGACTTAGAGAAATCAGGATGAAATCCATGCCAAAGCTGAATTTACTCTGGGGTTGTTTAGTCTGAAGAAAAGGAGGCTGAGGGGAGACCTTATCAGTCTCTACAGTTACCTGAAATGAGGTTGTAGCCAGGTGGGTTTCAGTTTCTTCTCCCAAGTAACAAGTGACAAGACAGGAGAAAATGCCCTTAAGTTGTGTCAGGAAAGGTTTAGGTCAGATGTTAGAAAAAAAATCTTCATTAAAAGGATTGTCAAGCACTGGAACAGGCTGCCCAGGGAAGTGGTTGAGTCACTGACCCTGGAGGTATTTAAAACACACAGAGCTGTGGTCCTTTAGGATCATGGTTTAGTGGTGAACTTGGCAGTGCTAGGTTAACGTTTGGACTTGATGATTTTAAAGGTCTTTTCCAACATAAACAATTCTATAATTCTACTCCTCTGTTAAAAATAGAATTATTTGTTGCTGTTTTAAGAACAAAACAAATTTACCAGACATACTTTCACTGGTCTAAATTAATATTTTAACTTTAAGTAGCAATGGGGAATATACAGTAACTCCTGTACTAGCCAGTTAAACTTACCATGGACATTGAAAAATACTCCAACATCAAGGATTAAACAAAGGAACACATTTGGTAAAGACCTGTATATTTAGGGTAAAGTAAAAAAAAAAAAAAAGAGTTCAAATGTCAGAAAATGTCAAGGAACATGCAAAAGAAGAAAGAAAGGTGGAGGGAATGACAACGTAACAGTGTAGCAAGATACTGTGTCACTTTTTTTTGGTTGAAAAGTAGTGACAGATTTGTGAATCTATTATGATTAACTTTAATGTACCATTGTATCTACACTGCAATCTTATGTTTCCCAGTGTTGTGTACACACAATGGTACACAGTATAGAGGCATGCAAATCACAATGGTTTTCCATGCATGTAAGCCACCAGAACATTACCATAATATTATACATGAAATTGAACAGTGTCTTAAAGGCCTTGACTGCAAAGGAATCAGATTTCTGAAAGGTTTTCTTACACAGCTTTTTGTTGACAGCTATGCAGTTTATCTTTTTTTTTCCCAAAAAAAACTTCTGCAGTTTCGTTCAGAGCAAGTCCACTGCTTAAGTACTTCTCAGTCACTAGGAGTACATGTACTATTAACACATCACCGTATTAAAATGCCTAATCTACAGATGACAGTATTGGAAAGACTGAGCTATGTAAATTACCTTTTCTCCACATCATTGGATTTGTATGTTGTTCTGTTTAAGGGCATTTTGGTGCTGTTCATTAACACTAATATCACTTTGTTCAAAAGGTGAATATGACAGTGGTTTTTTTCATGGAATAGATTTTACATTCTGGGTTTTTTTTAAGATGTTGATAATTTATGGTTGTCCTATCCTTATCTTGTAGGTTTTTTTGTTGTTGTAGTTTTTTATAATTGTGAGTTTGTTGTGGTTGTTGTTTAGAATAAATATAATTTTTTTCTCCTTCCTTTCACTGTAAATTGAAGAACCCTGACCCAGTCAAACCTGATACATCAGGCTGGTGCTTTGACACTGGCTAAAAGATTTCAGGGATTAACATCAGCATCTGAAACATGCAGACAGGCTATACCATGGCCACAACAGCCCCAAGAGTAAAGGGTCCTTTCAAACTGAGCTATGAATGTAGTAGAACCAAAGAGCAGCCAAACTAAAAGAAGTCCTATTTTCCTGAGCAGTCAAAACCCCACAGGATACACAGAATCAGAGAGACAACTGACAGTAACTTTTAGATTTCTTGCAATTGCTGTAAGCCAAACAGTTGCGATTGACAAACCAGGGAATACAGCGTCTCCCTTCTGCCCCAGTACTCCATATCTCAGACGTAAAGTATACCTGCACAATTCATTACAGGTGGACATGAGTGTGCTCCAAATATATTCTAAGGTTGGAAACCGAGATAATTTCCAAACTAGAAGCCATGTGTCCACAGTTAGGATGGTCTTGAGCTAATAAACTATGCTGAGAAGCTGACATAAAAGACATGCAGGTACCCTGAGAGTGAGGGCTGAGTTGTTTCTCCCTTCCAGTGGAGTATTTTATGGATTTACATATACATAAGTCCCAGTTCTTTGTATGTGGGTTGTTAGGACAGCTATTTTCAGTGTTTTGAGGATGTTTAGTCATTCTTCAAATGGATTAATATCCAATGTCAAGTACAGAAAGTCTCTTAATTCATAAAATATAAGAGGGAGGCAAAACGTCTTAGTTCATGACTTGCCTCAGGAATGTATTTTTGTGTTTATCCTTAGAATAGGGCTAAAAATCCCTACACATACAGGTATTTTTCTGTCCATTCCTACTACTAAGCAGTTTGAATTGCAGAAGATGATTAAGTTTTGTAAAGGAAAGAAAAAAAACCCCAACTTTTCAATCTAAATACACAAAACCAAACAAACCCAAAAATGTAGTTACAGATAGTAGGAAAGAAACCTGAGAAACACACTAAAGGATAAATTTGGAGTGAAGCACTTAAACAAAGCAAGTGTTTATAAACTGTTTATAAAAAGTTTAACTGTTTTTGTAGTGTAAGATACATTACACAATTTGCTTTTGTATAATGAGCTTTATAAAAGTAGCAAAAGTGATTTTGCAAGAGCAGGGTTGCCTATGCTGACAATTTTATTGTTATGCTCATGATATTTAGTGGTTTTCCTGAAGCTGGGAATTCCAACATTATTACATTTCATGAGACTCTCAGCTTTAATTTAAAAGTAAAAAAAAGTTTATCGACCTTGTGTTTTAGAGAAAAGCATGTGCATACATTAAAAGTTCAAAACCCAGGAAACAAATAAGAAGTATGTAGTAAGTATGGCTTAAAAAATAATAAATCTGCGGGTATTTTAATCTAGTCGAGTCTTTCTATAAGATCTTGTTTCAATTTCTGAGCAGCTGAAATTATCATTTATGCACACTTTCCCAAAAGTTCTTTTTTTCCATAATGTATTTGTAACATATGGAGCTGAACAAAAACCTTTGTATAATGACTTCATCACTGGGACCATATTTATGGTGTACCCTTGGAGGTTTCTCAGCCATGTTTCTTTTTTTTTTTTTCAAGAAAGCCACACTATCGAGTGTCAGAACCCTGTCAGGACCTCAAACTTTAATATGAAGACTTTTGCAAGGTAAATTTCTATCAGGAAAATGGTGCTCTCTTGATACAATTCAGCAAACCTCCAAGGAATTTGCTAGCATATGCAGAGAAAAAGTCAGGAAGGCTAAAGCCCAGCATGAGCTCAACCTGGCGACGGCAGTAAAAGACAATAAAAAATGTTTCTACAAATGTATTAACAGTAAGAGGAGGGCCAAGGAGATTCTCCATCCCTTACTGGATGTGGTGGGGAACATGACTACTGAGGATAAGGAAAAGGCTGAGATTTCTCAATGCAGCCTTTGCATCTGTCTTCAATAGTCAGACCAGTTGTTGTCGGGGTACTCAGCCTCCGGACCTGGATGTCTGGGGCAGGGAGCAGAATAAACCCCACCACGATTCAGGTTGAAACAGTTAGAGAACTACTACTCCACCTGGACTGCCACAAGTCCATGGGGCCAGATGGGATCCACCCGAGGGTGCTGAGGGAGCTGGCGGATGTTACTGCCGAGCCACTCTCCATCAGGTACTAGTGGTTATGGTCAACCGGAAAAGTCCCAGATGACTGGAGGCTTGTTAATGTGACGCCCATCCATAAGAAGGGTCGTAAGGAGGATCTGGGGAATTACAGGCCTGTTAGGCTGACCTCGGTGCCAGGGAAGGTGATGGAGCAGGTCATCTTGAGGACAATCACATGCCATGTCCGTGACAACC
>VWZZ01007289.1:0-21368 GCA_013399095.1 Psophia crepitans | reverse complement strand
GATTGTCCCCCTGTACTCAGCCCTGGTGAAGCCGCACCTCGAGTACTGTGATCTGTTTTGCACCCCTCACTACAAGAAAGACATTGAGGCCCTGGAGCGTGTCCAGAGAAAGGCAACGAAACTGGTGAAGGGGCTGGAGCACAGGTCTTATGAAGAGTGGCTGAGGGAACTGGGCTTGTTTAGTCTGGAGAAGAGGAGGCCCACAGGAGACCTTATTGCCCTCTACAACTACTGAAAGGAAGTTGTGGCGAGCTGGGGGTCGGCCTCTTCTCACAGATAACTAGTGACAGGACAAGGGGGAACAGCTGCAAGTTGCACCTGGGGAGGTTTAGGTTGGAGATGAGGAGAAATTTCTTCTCGGAAAGGGTGGTTGGGCATTGGAACGGGTTGCCCAGGTGGTGGAGTCACCCTCCCTGCGGGTGTTTAAAGAAAGGTTGGATGTGATACTTAGGGACATGGTTTAGTGGGTAATAGGTGGTGGTGGGACGGTTGGACTAGATGATCCTTGAGGTCTCTTTCATACTTAATGATTCTATGATTCCAGGCTGTCATCCTGTCTTTTTTCTATATTCTAAAAGGTGACGGTGAGTTAATATATCACTGAAGTTTCATATTTGGAAACATAGACAGAAAAAACCAACCTGTTTAACGTTTTTTATTCCTTCTTAATGACCATATTGTTAAAAAATTCAGGAGAGGTTAAACAGTTACATTGGATCTTAAGGGAAACATAGGCATGCAAGTCTAGCACTAACAAAACACTCTACAAATCTTTGCTGATATCCTGAGAGTTTCAGAGGTATCTAAATTTATACACTGTGCAAAATAAGATACACTGTGCACAGATATAGCAGTGTACTGTTTTTAATCCATATCTTAAACATCACCTAAGTCATGAGAGAAATCTAAACATGCTTGCCATACGTCAGGAATGATGTACTTCTCTCACTGAACTTTCAGCCATGACCGGGCTGTGTCAGGAAAGAAGCGTTCTCTTCTTCGAGCTTGGGAGGTTTGAACTGATAGTTCCCTCCTCTGAGGCTTGACCTTGGTGCTGGTAGAAAGTGTAATGGAAGGATCAACAGAAGCATACTTTAGTTTCTGTTCCTACAATTTCTCTATTTTTAATCAAGCGACCACTGAAGTATTCCAATTCTTTGGGAGAGGCAGAAGCACAAGATCTTGTACTTACTTCTCAGGTTCTAAGAATCAGACAGCCAGAGATTTTGCAAATCCCGGTGTTCTTCGCAGGCTTTAGGACAATTCAGAACTTTGAACTTTCTTGTGGTACAGATTCTGAGATCTCTGTTCATCCTAAATGTTGTATTTAGCAGCTGCTAGTACCCTGGAAAGCATATTTATTTTGGGAAACCTTTGAAATACTTTTCTGAGATTCTATTTCACACGCTGTTTCAAAATGGTGAATGGGAAATTCTGAAATTCAGCCATTTTCCTCAAATGCCTAAGTCCTAGGTCCTGTGGGTTTTTTCCTTGTCTGTTTTTTTCCCTCCCCTCAACGTCCGTCCTTTTTCTGAAGTTAGGCAGCTCAGCACCGAAACACCTTAGAGAACTTGGGACTGAATGGGAAGCAACAAGAGTGAGTCACACAATGTACACAGGTGCTTTGAGGTCACATGCCTATATATTCCTGTATAAATTTCTATACATGCCTGTATAGAAAATACAGATTTTTGATTCATGTGTATAGAAGCAAACAGCTGAAATTGTTTTAGAGGAATTAACTCTGAACTGAGGTAGAAAACAAATCACTGTGGGGTATTACCATCTTTAGGTGGTGAAGCAATTTTGCCAGATCTCATCTACCAGTCTGGCATCTCCTAAATCACATAGATAGTTTTGAAAATGTTACCTACACTCATTGGTAGTAATGAAAACTAAGACTCTAGAGAGCAATTTGGAGGTCATTCTGTGCATGCTGCCTCTAACTACTTCATCAGGCCTCTCATGGGGCACAGTCCATGCTTTGGGAAATGTTTAAGAATTTGTTGTGTCTGTAATGCTTTGAAGATGAAAACCACTGTAGACTATATAAGCTTTAGGTTGTAATTACTCTGATTATACTTCACAAAATGCTCTTTAATAGCCTAAAAAGATCATATTACCACAGCTAGAGTATTTCTTTCTACCAGAAATACTATAGATCTTGTTGATATTATGATTTTGACCCCACTGACTAAAAGGAAGGCTAAGCAATTCTTGTTCTTTTTCATTTAGCCATTACTCTTTTCCTTTTTCTCATTTAGTCATTACTCTTTTTTTTATATGTTGTCCATAAAAAATGGAAAGGTACGATCTTAGGTAGTGCTAATACACTCTGCATCATCTTTGAAAGATCATGAACAACAGGAAAGGTGCCTGAGGACTGAGGGAAAGCCACTGTCGCTCCAGTCTTCAGAAAGGACAAGAGCTGGGATCTATCCAACTGGGGAGCAACTCTGCTGAAAAAGACCTGGGAGTCCTGGGGGACAACAAGCTCAATAAGAGTGAAAGTGCTGCTGAGGCAAAGCAAGCCAACAGGATGCTAGGTTGTACCAACAAGGACATTGCCAGCAGAGATAAAGTCATTATCCCACTCTACTCAGTGTCTGTCAAGCCACACCTGGAATACTGTGTTCAGTTTTGGTCCTTGCTAATCAAAAAAGATGTGGACAGGCTGGAGAGGGTCCAGAAAAAGACCACAAAGATGATCAAAATACTGGGAAGCCTGCCATATGAGGAAAGGCTGACAGAACTGGGTTCATTCAGCCTTGAGAAAAAAACCCAAAACTTAAGGGAGACCTTATCACCATGTTCCAGTATTTAAAGGGTGGCTACAGAGAACATTGAGACTCCCTTTTTACAAGAAGTCACATGGAAAAAATGAAGGGTAAGGGGTAGAAGTTACTCCTGGAGAGATTCGATTGGACACAAGAGGAAATTTTTTCACAATGAGAACAAACAGCTACTGGAACAGCCTCCCCAGGGAAGTGGTGAATTCCCCAATATTGGACACTTTTAATATTCAGCTGGACAGGATGCTAGGCCATCTTGTCTAGATGGTGCTTTTGTCAAGAAAGGTTGGACCAGATGATCCTTGAGGTCCCTTCCAACCTGGTATTCTAAGATTGTGATGATCTGTTCCCCTCTTGAATGTAAAATTTGTCTTGACCATCATATAACTTTGTAATTTGTAACATCTTGTACTAGCAAAATGAGTTGATTTGGCATAAATTTGTAGCACTAAAGCTTTTCAGCACTTTTATGTTAAAAATCACTTTAATCATGAAGTCCAATATTCTTGCAGCCACATTTCCCAATTGAATTTTTTTTTAACAATCTATGAACCAACACTCCATTTCAGCTCCAGACCATATGCCCCACAAATTCCATTTCAAATTCTGTTCCCTGACCTCTTTTCATAGAATCATAGAATGGTTTGGGTTGGAAGGAACCACAAGGATCATCTAGTTCCAAGCCCTCTGCTATGGGCAGGTACACCCTACACTAGACTAGGTTGCCCAAAGACCCATCCAGCCTGGCCTTAAACACTTCCAGGGACGGGGCATCCACAACTTCTCTGGGCAATCTGTTCCAGTGCCTCACCACCCTCACAGTAAAGAGTTTCTTCCTAACGTCCAATCTAAATCCCCCTCTTTTAGTTCATACCCATTCCCCCTTGTCCTGTCACTACAATCCCTAAGAAACAGCCCCTCGCCAGCTTTCCTGTAGGTCTCCTTTAGGTATTGATAAGCTGCAATTAGGTCTCCCTGGATCCTTCTTTGCTCTAGGCTGAACAAGCCCAACCCCCTCAGCCTGTCCTCATAGGAGAAGTGCTCCAGCCCTCTGATCAGCTTCTTTGCCCTCCTCTGGACTTGCTCCAGCAGCTCCATGTCTTTTCTGTACTGAGGATTCCAGAACTGGACACAGTACCCCAGCTGGGGTCTCACAAAAAGCGGAGTAGAGGGGGAGAATCATCTCCCTCGACCTGCTGGCCACACTATTTCTGATGCAGCCCAGGACATGGGTGTCTTTCTGGGCTGCCAGCACACACTGCCGGCTCATGTTGAGTTTTTCATCAATCAGCACTCCCAAGCCCTTCTCCTCAGGGCTGTTCTCAATCCATTCTCCACCCAGCCTGTAGTTGTGCTTGGGATTGTTCTGACCCATGTGCAAGACCTTGCACTTGGCCTTGTTGAACTTCATACTGTTTGCACAGGCCCATCTTTTAAGCCTGTCAAGGTCCCTCTGGGTGGCATCCCTTCCCTCCAGCGTGTTGACCGCATCACACAGCTTGGTGTTGTCAGCAAACTTGCTGAGGGTGCACTCGATCCAATGTCCATATCGCCAACAAAGATGTTAAACATGCCGGTCCCAGTACTGATCCCTGAGGAATGCCACTCATCACCAATGTCCGCTTGGACATTGAGCCATTGACCACAACTCTTTGAGTGCAGCCATCCAGCCAATTCCTTATACAACGAGTGGTCCACCCATCAAATCCATGTGTCTCCAGTTTAGAGACAAGGATGTTGTGCGGGACAGTGTCAAAAGCTTTGCAGAAGTCCAGGTAAATGATGTCGGTTAGCCTTCCCTTGTCCACCGACGCTGTGACCCCACGTTTCCTTCTCAACAATTTTGAATTCAAACTACAAAGGTCCATTTCCTTTCACCTCTGTCTGAGGATTGTAAATGGATGACTGCAGCATTTCACTGCAATTACACAAGGGCTTGGTCATGCGCTTCCCCCTCTAAAGCCTGAGCATAGTCAATACACAATACATAGAAGGAAACAGATAGAATGATAGGAACAGCTTCCTCTTGCTCTTGAGAGGTAGGAACATGTTCAGTGTAATCAGAATCTGAGGAGATTTTGGCTGCTAAAATCTGCTGACAGTGCACTGTGGTGGTTTTAGGTGGTAGTTAAGGAGCAACCTGCAATAGGAACTCTCACATAAGATGCATCTGTAGTCCAATGCAAACACAGAATCCTAGAACCATAGAATGGTTTAGGTTGGAAGTGACCTTAAAGGTCATCTAGTTCCAACTCCCCTGCCATGGACAGGGACACCCTCCACTAGACCAGGTTGTCCAAAGCCTCATCCAACCTGCTAAAAGGTTTCCAAACACATAAGCTAAGTACCATGTCTGGTCTTTCTGGTTATACCTGATATTTCTATGTCAACACTTATTGCATATCTAAATTGAAAGAGTGCGTATAGGTTTTAAGAAGTCTGTTCTACCAGTAGAGATGACTATCAGTTACAAATCATGTGAGAAACAATTACAAATAGTAGTCACAGCCTAAAGTTTCTGCTTCTCTTTTCACCTAATAGTAACTGAGGACATCCTCTACTCAGAAACACCAATGCAACAACTGTTCACATTTCTCTTGGACAGCCTTAATGCACAGAAATTAGGTAAGAATTTGTCTTATTACAACACTCAGTAATTATACAACCAGTAAATAGCTAGCCAATTAATAAGGGCAAATAATGCAATGACATGATTTAAGACTAAATATTAAGAATAATTACTAACTCTCTTTCAGTTTATATGTACCTAATCTCTGTAATCTGTGTCTGGAAGGATTCTGATTAGTCAGGTTCCTGTCACACTCAGTGCACTGCAGTGAATAGCAGAGCACAATCTACTGAATACAGGTAGTGAGTAAACCTACTGCGCTATCACAGTGAAGAGATGGGCAACTTTCCATAGCTATTCAAGACAGAGCCTGGTTCTTTAAGTCCTTTTATGATTGGTACCCTGAGACGCAGAGCCTAGGCTTATCTTTCTTTGTGTTCTGCTCCAGGGTACTGAGTCCTTGTTGCCCTTACCAGCTTATCCAGAATGGTTGCACAGTACTTAGGGTGCTGCAGACACATAAAAAGATTCTCCCAATGAATGCCAAAAATTTGGTTTTATTCTTGATTGTGCTTGAATGACCCTGTGTGGAATTAATCTTGAATCCCACAATATAAAATCACAATTCCGTGTTTCTCTGTGCCCCTGTTCTTGCAGCCACAAGTCATCTCCCTCTATCACTCCTCTTCCCAGCTCCAGTATGGCTCAAGCAACAAAAAAAGCCCACGTGTTAATTAATTCTTTTAAGAATTAATATCTCTTTACAACACAAACAAAAAAAGAGAAGACTGCCTCACAGCTGTGAGGCTCCGATAGCAAATGAATGTCCCAAACATTCGTCTTGACATAAGCAGGGATGGACTGATAATGAGAGAACGTGGCACACAACTGTCTTGACCAAGGACAGAGCCTGCAGGAGGCAGGATACCATCTTGTGAGCCCCTTCTCCTCTCCCTGAAATGCCCTGATAAAGCCCATCTACCTCGTGCGCGTACGTGCTTGTGAGGGGCCGTAACTCACTCAGCCCCAAAGTAGGGGGAGACAGTGAGACCCCTGAGACCCCCATAACCCACCGACTCATTTCTGGAACATTCCTGAGCTCATACTGAGACTGCGCAGTGATGACAAACCCCCGCCTATGGGCCGGGCACTTTGGGTTATAAAAAGGGGGAAACACGAGCTTTTGGTGCACGCCCACCACCTGAGGAACACAACTACAAGCAGAGAAGACCGTCACTGGACCCAGGATTGGTGATATCTCTTATCTTTCTTTCTCTCTCTTTCCTTTTCTCTCTTTCTTTTTCTCTCTCTTTGTCTCTAACTTCATTTTCGGCACACTAAGGTAATCTCATCACAAGTTTTGCTAAGCCGTTGTCTCTTGTGATTCCACTGAGTTTTAACTGTTGTTATAACTTTTGCCAAGCCTCTGTCTTTTGTAGTTCTGATTAGTTTTAAGTAAATTTGTAGTTTTTTTAAATCTCTAGAGTAACTGTCATTACTCCTGATTACTGCACAGAGAATTAAAAATTACCTCTCCCTTACACCCACCGAGTGGGACGGGACAACAGGCTGTCATGGAATAGTGTGAAGACCATGATGCGGACTGTGACAGGAGTGTGTTTGAGAGTGGAAAGCCAGCGAGAATACTTTTGGGGATCCAAACCAGGAGGAGGGATCAAGATTTAGAGTTTCATCATCCTTATTTCCTGTTGCAGTGGGATGAAATAAGGACCAATCAAACTGACAGTAGAGAAACATTGTCAGACTATAAGATCTTACTTCTGGAGTCCTTCCGGATTGTCATGCTTTCAAAAATGTATATATCAAGGTATTTGCTGCCAATCTGTGCATATTTCAAATGTTTGCTGTTACTCTTGGACTCTTCCTTGTATCTCATCGTGATCTTTCAGGTTAAGACAATGGTAATCCATTAACATTTAACATTTTGCTTTGTATGCATTCTCTATCCATGCAGTAAATCAGCAGGTGTTCTTTGAATTGCTGGATGGCATGTAACCTTGTAACTTTGTAGGAAGTCTGTAGTTAAGAATTTTCAGGCTTTTCCTTCCAGGTAAGCAATCTTATTGCAAAGTTTTATTGAGGCATTCAATCTCTCTGTTGTCTTGAAGGTAGAATGTTTCTCATTGCCTGTATATAAAATTTTTCCTTCTGAGAAAAAAAGATTTTGAAAAGATTCTGAAAAAGCTTGTTTGTTTTATGCTGAAAATAAAAGGTGAGTAGCTGATTTTAACAGTAGCTGTGACTCAAATTCACTTTATAAACATTTTTTTTCAGATAATCTACCAAGGCAGTAGTATAGCAAACATGTCAGTACGTGACCAAATGGGCCTTAAGTATCAATCAAAATATTTTCTAACAATACCTAAAATGTAGGAATAGTTTGTGATGATACCATATAAACTAATGTATTTTTAGCATAAGACTAGCTTCAATTTTAGACCAACTTTAACCTGAACATGCAATTCTACCCACTGGCAGATTTCTTGTAGTTGCTGTTTTGTTCTGATAGTCGTTGTTGTTTGTCATAAAACAACAGTATCCATTGGGGAAAAAAAAAAACCACAACCCACCACCACAAAAAAAAAATCAAAAAAACCCACCAAAAAATGAAATCAACCCCCTCCCCCCAAAAAAACAACAAGCAGTGAACAAGCCTGTCACAAATATATTGTAAGAAAAGTTAATTTTGTAGTGTAGCACGTAGAAATGAATCAAGATTTTTGGGATTGTTAAGCCACCTTGATGTCAGGAAATCACACAATTTTCTGATGAATGAGATGTGTTAAATTGTAGTTCTAAATTGCTCTCCTGCACTGTAGTAAGTATGCTTGTAATCTGTGCAAGTACTCTATATCATCGTTTATCTGGGCATCTGGTAGAGATAACGGCAGATGAGATAAGCAGTCAGCCATCACATTTTCAGCTTCTGGTCCGTACTCCATGTCATACATAAATGGGAGTAGTCTCACTGATCATCAGGCAATTTGCATTCCTGCTCATCTGAATCCTTTTATTGCTAACAGTGCCATCAAAGAGCTATGATCTGTATGCAGTTTGAATATATATACCCAAAGATAGTTTCTTTGATTTCCCAAAGCCCATAAACAATGTAGTGATTCTTTTTCACAAGGGGGATACATTTTGTGAGCTGCTTCTCCTTAAGTATTCTTGACATAAATGTTCTTGGTTTGTCTTTATGGATTTCAGCAGGTGTGAAGCCATCTCTGTTGTCTTGTCACCCATTGTCGTAATTGTAGGGGACATGGAATCAAGCTGTAAGTGCTTGTCTGTTTACAGTGAAGTCTTTAATCACACTGAGGCTTGTTTGTGTCTTATCTACCCAAAGGCAGGTTGAGGTTTTCTTGAAATAATTATCCTAACAGCTAAACATATTAAAACATGGACAGGAAATAATTTCACTAGAATACCAAAATGTAAGAGAATATAATGTTTATTTTCTGCAGTGGGATGTGGCTATGGTAACAAACATCAGTTTCTCTTGAGAAATAATGGCCCTAAGAAAGTCAGCTGTCTGCATGAAGTAACATTTGACAAAGTTCAATTTCAGTCTTTCAGTGCTGTGGCACTGCAGAATGCGCTATGCATCAAGAATCTTTTGAAGTGTGGTATCATCCAGATGACACTGGACTTGGGGATGGTTATTGAGAATTATGGGCATCATTTGTCCAAAAAGCACTTGATGCTGAAGTAAGTTTATATAGCACACACTTAAAATAGAAAAATCCATCACATGTAACAAATACTGGGACATTTCTGCTGCTTTATGCAGCATTACTTGTGGATGCACAGTGTTGTAAAGAAAAGTATAAAATATCTTGACATTGTGGGTTTCTACAACTACTTCTGCGTGTGGCTTTCAATCAGCACTCCAGCAAACTTGTTTCAAATAGAATGATTGTGGTCTGTCAGATTTCAGCATGGATTTAAAGGGAAAGTGTTCTTCCTTGTGAAAACTGCAGTTTTTAAAAGTCTTGTAACTGGGCTGAAATGGGATAGGTTCATTTATGGGTGGAGGTAGACATATCTCTTCTACAGCTGTCACTCCCCTGCCGAATTTCTCTATTGTATACAGGAAAACTCAAAAAAAGGAATGTTGGTCTGTTGCAACAACATGCTTAGAAATGTTTAATATGGTCTAAACAATCTATTTTTACATTTTTTAAAGGAAAAGGTAAGCCAATTAAACTAAAAAATCATGATCATAACCACCACATCTGGAATGAGAAATACCTGAATTTTCACACTGTTGTATGAAGCTCAGTGCAGGCTCCACAATGGGAGCCTGGGTTATTCTTAATAAAAGGTAGAATTCAGCTACTTAAGATACTGAATTACCAATTTTCTAAATTCTGCCTTTTGATGCTTCATGTTTAATATTAAAAAGGAAAACAAAAGTAACTTCTGCAACTCCCCTCGGTAAATCAAAAAGACCTGAAGAAATCTCCCAAACTGTAAAACTGTAAATAGCATATATCAGCTTATGTTTTCAGTAAAAATGTAACATTAATTACTGACTTATATCTGATAGCATTAAGATAATAAACTGAAACAAACCCAATAATTTTAGATCAATTATTCGATACTGGGACCAGGAGCTATAGGTGGAAGATGAAAGTGTTTCTGCGAGTCATTTCCATTCTCCAGTTCTAAATGTATGTTTTAAATCTGTTATGTATAATAATCTGTCTCTTCATGACTAACCAACAATTACTGAGTCTAGAGATACCCTGAACTGTCTCACAGATACAGGGTAGGTATTTTATTTTTTTTTAAATATGAATAAGTGTTGGGTTAATAGATTTATTACTGCTGGATTATTGTTCCTCCCATTAAAATGACTGCATTTTAACTGCAGGTTTGTAATATGTTACTGTTGTACAGTGAATTGATTTTTATAGAACAGTATCATTCACTTGAAAAATGTCCTGCCTTTTAATGAATGTGAATTACACTACATTTAGATTCAATTTTCAAATAATCTATGTTAACTGTGCACTGTTAGCGTGTCACTACTTGTTACAGAACATTTTAAGAAGCAGTTTTAATTATTTGGAAACAAATATTTTATGTGCCAGTGAACATATTTTGTAATTAAGAGTAATATCCATCTTTAAATAATATCTTAATTGCATTGTCTATAATTCAAATTTTAATAAAATAAATTACTTATTTGTCTCTAGAAGTTCTAGAGTAGTTCTTGTTTGAAAAGTGTTGTTACTACTCCACTAAATTTATTTTATGTATTTTTGTGGTGTATATATTGCTTCCATGAAATTTTCAAACCTCTCTAATACAACTTTCCATTCCCAACAATTAATTGATTGGGCACTGTTAGAAGTGGGACAGCAGACTATCATTGTGACTATATATTAAACTATTTGGGGTCAAAATAGATGCCAGTTTCCGTTACGGCTTCTAGAGTAACTTATAATTTTTTCACACAGTAATTACATGGAGTCAACCCTTGGAATACTTTTATCTAGCTGTGGGGGAAATGATTCTTCAGCTTGCATCCAAAAAATTGGAAACTGTGCCTAGGGGGTCTTGATTCTTAACCCCACTTCTGCATCTGGATCACAGTGACAGCTACTGAAAAAGCTGCAGAAGCTAGGCATTTGACGCTTCTCTTTGCAGTCAAGAAAATGGGTGAAATAACTTCCTGGGCTATTCTGATGACTGGCTGATAGGGAATAGCTAACTTCATGTCCATTGTCATTGAAAAGAGTAGCATTTAAACATTTTCCTATCCAAAGATTGGATTATCTTCTGTTGTTCAGCATATGAGATGTGTAAGAAAATTTGAGGTCCATGGTTTTGGAGTGAGTTCTTTACTGAACTGAAAATGAGAAAATTTCTTCAATCAGATAAGCTTTCAGTAGTTTTACTAGTCAATTTTCACCGCTGTGATGTTAGTTTTATCATTTTATTTTCTTTGACAGAACAAAGGCTTTCTGATTACTTTTTAAAAGGTATAACATACACAAACAATAGACTTAGCCATTTAACTTTTCATCTGATAGCCATAAAACTATGTTGTGTAGTGTGGAAAATTTTACAATTACAAGATAGGTTCCAATATGTATGCTGAAAGGACAACTGCCAAACAAGGAGTTATCCTGGCTTTAAGGTGCATTTTCATGCAATATCTTTGTTATTTTTCTATAAATTGACTTTCTAAAGCTAACATATTCAATATATTTTTGTCACTCCTAAAGAAATCTAGATGGGTCCTCAGACGTCTTTCTTCGTCCAACAGGAACTTTTCAGTCATTTTTTAAACTGTTCAGTTGTCCTGTTTGGGGTTTTGTTTGGTTTGTTGGGTTTTTTTTGTTTTGTTTTCATCTTGACTGAACATGAGTAATAAAATAGGAAACTGTCTATGTTAAATCTATATAGCAAAAAAGGTGTAACTAGGTTTCACAAATGTGAAAGAATGTCTCCAGTATCACAGAATCACAGAATCACAGAATACTGGAGGTTGGAAGGGACCTCGAAAGATCACCAATCCCCCCNCCGAGAAGAGCCTGGCTCCATCTTCGTGACACTCACCCTTAACATATTTATAAACATTGATGAGGTCACCCCTCAGCCTCCTCTTCTTCAGGCTAAAGAGACCCAGCTCCCTCAGCCTTTCCTCATAAGGGAGATGTTCCACTCCCTTGATCATCTTTGTGGCTCTGCGCTGGACTCTCTCTAGCAGTTCCCTGTCCTTCTTGAGCTGAGGGCCCAGAACTGGATGCAATGCTCCAGATGCGGCCTCACCAATGCAGAATAGAGGGGGAGGAGGACCTCCCTTGATCTACTGACCACAGCCCTTCTAATACACCCCAGGATGCCATTGGCCTTCCTGGCCACCAGGGCACATTGCTGGCTCATGGTCATCCCTCCGTCCACCAGGACCCCCAGGTCCCTTTCCCCTACACTGCTCTCCAGCAGCTCAGTCCCCAATCTATACTGATACATGGTATTACTGTCACATTTGTTTGTTTACTTATTGTCACATTTCCTATCACATTTAACTGTTTGAAAGATCAAGTATCCACTTATAACTGGGATGTTTAGAGTTATCCATCAGTGTAAAATCAGAGCTTGGCTAAAGCATGTGTAAGCTTAAAGATTCTATTTGCAGCTAGAGGGAAAAAATAATAACATCAATAATAGGTTTAATAACTTTCTACTTCTAGGTTATTCCCATTTAGATCAAGCAGAAGTAGAAAATTTACTTTTGGTAATGGAGCTCATGGAATCCAGTCAATGGAATCAGAATAAATGCTTCTCTATTGCTGTCTTTATCTTACAGTGGAATATTTTCTCACAATTAAAATAACAATGTCATCCAGACTTGCACATTGAAAAGATCTATATCAGAAGTGTAATTGATATGACCACCTGAGAGATAAAGGAACACACATACTCTTTTATCTGAGCTCGCGATTTCTAAGTCCCACTAGAGCTATTTATCGATGCTAGTTCAACAACAATAATATTAAAAAATATGATGCTCTTGTAACAAAATAAAGTATTGGAATCAGACACATATGGTAGCCTGTATTCAATAACCTATAAAAGTAAAACAAGCATATGTCTTTTATAAGTATATGGAGTTCTGACAAAGGGGAAGATGTGTTAAGTTGTAGAAGTCTGTCCAATTTCTGTTTCATTTTTCAAAAAACCGCATCCACTGTTATTTAATGTCCTGGCACGGCAGAAGATCCCACTGGTAACCTTAACTTTATTTATCATTCATTAAGTTTTTAACTAGGGAGTGTAGTCTAGTGAATATGGGTTTAACCCCAGCCGGTGATTGAGCAAGCACCACACAGCTGCTCACTCACTCCTTCCCCCCTGAATGAGATGGGGAGGAAAACAGAAAAAAAAAAAACCCTTGTGGACTGAGATAAAGGCAGTTTAGTAAGATAACAAAGGAAGATCATAATAATAACAATAACACCACCACCACCACCACTTATTATTACGAATAATAGTAATAAAACAAGTGATGCACAAATGCAATTTCTCACCACATGCAGAAAAAAAACCAAAACCCAATGCCCAGTGTGTTTCCAAGCAGCAAATCTGCCCCCTGGCAGCTTCCCCAGTTATATCCAGAGCATGACCTTATATTACACGAAATAGCCCTTTGGCCAGTCAGGGTCGGCTGTCCTGACTGTGCTCTCCTAGCTTCTTGTGTTAAGAGTTGTAATTTTCACTAGCATGGTAGTTGGTAGTTTATTTATGTGTCCCTTATCAGTTCTTGTGAATAGTAATACCTTCAGAAAACGTTACACTGCATTTCATACTGTTGTACATTGCGGGTTACGGGTAAAGGTTCTGACAGAGAAGCTGCTATGGTTTCAGCTGAAGTAGTGAAAATCTTTTCCACTCTTTGCTGTATGCATACCCTTTAAATCACTAGTACTTCCAAAGAAGCATCAGCCAAGTGCTTGTGAGCTTTGGTTATCTTTCTTTAAAGGGTTCTCTTCATCTTGTATGTATGCACTGTCCCTTGGCTTGTGTGATGTCTTGGAAACTGCTCCTCTGCCTCCATGGTTACCTCACTGACCCACAATTCTCCTTTTGATAATCACTTCCTCCAAGGGATATCTACAGTCGCCACAGGTCTTTTCCTGTTTATCCTTTGCTCTTGTATAGGGCAGTAGTTTGCTGCTGCTGGCCTCTGCTGGTGACAAATTAGTGTAGTCTGCACATTGGCTCTTGTCTCGGGCCCTGTTTACAATCCACTTGTTCTAGGAAGCAGCTCCTTTTGAGGATCTTGGATCTTTTGACTAATAATGACAAAATGAAATTTTTACTCCTCCTTGTGATTCAGTGCACTGTGCACAAGGCACAGTTAGATTAGATCTCAGTTTGTGGTATCCTAACTTGCTAATAGTATGTCTGTGTATTTGAAGTGCAATAATTTCTTTCTTTGAAGGTGAGAAAGTTACCCCTCAGGAAAGTCTTCTCTGCATACACATGAGGAATTATCTGTAAATCCCATAGCCTGCTTTGCTTTGCACAACGTGCCTCATGTAGACAAGCTCTGCAGCACAACGGAACCCTCAGGCTGCACATGAGAGTGTGTATGATCTCCTGATATGCAGATCCATTTCTTGAAAGAATTCAGTGGGAAAACCAGGTAAACTTACAGCACACACTCTTCGTTTTGTAGTGGCTATCTCTCATCAGTAGAAGTGAAATGGCAGTAGGACAACATACCCTAGATCCTCTCTGGCTCTTGCATTTTCTTCACTCTCTTATTTTTCTGTAGCTGAAGTTTCATCCTATGTTTAAAGAGACCTCTGAAATTAAGAATGAGAGGGAAAGCCTTGTCTGTTTGTATTTTTTTGAATATATAAATCGAGAAGATATTGTTATAATTGTAGTATTTCTCCCTGATTTAGCTTACTGCTGAACAAATAACTAAGTACACAAGATGTTTATATGCATGTACTGTCATGTACTGTTAAAGCTAATGAAAGCTTGTACAAATAACTGTAGGCATCTTCTTAATGAAGCTCATTGCAGTTTTATATGTGATTTTGTAACTAGTGCATTGAGGTAAATGTTATCATTCATAATTTACTAATAGTTTAAATTCTCTAAATAACAACATCATAGCTAAAATGTGCTGAACAGTTATTTCACTGAAAGTTTATGTTTCATAAAGGGAGGCAGGTGTTTATAAAGGAAAATGGGTGCTTATAAAGACCACTTTTTAGTATTTTTCATAGTAAGTAGCAACCTCTCATTCTTAAATAAAACTATAGCTTTAGTTCTAGAACTCATAGGCAGTAGAAATGTCGGTGTTTGTTAGATTTAAAATCATACATATCATGGCTATCTTTATTTTTTTAATTAAAATTGACAGAGAAAGCAATAATTAGATATTAAGTATTTCAAAACCTTCCATTAGAGATGTGATGTACCTTACTTGATAAACCTTAGCAATGCAGATGAAAATTTATTTTATTTGAAATAAAAAGGTTAAGTATCTGTTAATTTGTGGATTTACAACAGTAAAAACAAATAAGCAAACAAACAAAAAAAAAATCAAAAACCCCCAAATCCCTGAACAGTCTATTTATAAATTTCCAAAGATTTTCAAACAAATATTTCTGATATTAAACTTTATAGGAACGTAATTTCTAATCTGTTTGGTAATTCAAGTTTACCTGGTATGACAGGGAACTCCCCCTGTTTTCAAAGAGTAAAATACCTTTGAGAGATTGGTCTGTCTTAGGATGCCTCCATCTGTCTATCAAAATGAGAAAGACATTTAGGGTGGAAATTGTCTTGGCTAATGTTGGTGTCTAAAATTTAGACACCTATAGCTGAGCTGCTCTCTCATAAGCTCCATTTTTAAGCAGATGGAGAAGTACTCTTAGGATATGGTTCCACTAGCATTTTTTTATGTCTACCTTAAGATGAACTGAATGATGCCTATGCATGTCTGTTCATCTCCATTGTACGTAAAAAACAATTCTAACACCTGCAATATGACAGTTTACTCTATGGATGTCCACATCCACATAGAAGAAACCAAAGGTTTATGTTTGTAATTCTTCATAAAAAATGTACATTGTGGTTTAAACCTCCATGCCCTGATTCACATATGGTATATTTTAAATAGTTCATAGTCAAAGTATGGCACATGTCTGTATTTTTCAAAGTGCAGTTGTGACCCCTTCTGGGAGATATGGAAGGGTTCAAAGTGAGTTGAAAAGTATTTACAGCAGCCAGTGAAAAGCTAAATAGCTCCTGACAGAAATTAAAATAATTAGGTGCTCCCCAACTAGGATGACATTTGGAATGGCTAAATATCATGTGTCTCATTCCTTCAGTTATTGAGGAATTAAACTCTGAAAAGTAGGGGTTGCCCAAAAGCCATTCAGATCAAAAGAAGGACCATTATTAAAAAAAGATGAAAAATGTTTATGTAAGTGAGCTTAAACCACAAGCATATTGTTATCGTTAAATCTTTTCTGCTTTGTACTGCTGCTTTAATTAGAATTACTCCTTCTATGCAGCATGATAACAGGGAAAGAATACAAGTCTCCTTGTTCTACCGGTGTGTATAAAAACTAGTGTGAAAGTATGAATAAGGGTTGGCCAAAAGAGAGCTCCCCCTAAAAAAAAACCAACCAAAAAACCAAAAACCAAACAACAAACCCAAAACCAAATGACCAAACTGTTTCAAATACTTTAGGATGTATTAAAATTTTCTGATGCTTAACACCTGTTTGAAAATTTTATTTGTTAATATCTATACAGTGGTAAATACATTTTTTGGTTTTTTTTTTCCATTTTTTTTTTAAAAGGACGTTTTCATGTTAGAGCTTTTGCAGTGATGAACTTTCATCTCAAAAATATCACCATGTTTTGTCATTCAGACTGTTGAAAAATGTCTGAACTTCTAAACTTGTCATGTACAGTAAATTAATCCTTGTTAAAGAGAAGGTCTACAGCTAAATTCATACAACAGTGTTAGAAGTCACTACAAAATGGAGTGAGCATTTGTCGTGGTTCAGCCCCAGCCAGTAGCTGAGCACCATGGAGCCACACGTTAACCCCTCCCCTCTCTACCATGGGATGGTGAGAAGAGAATCAGAAGGAAAAGGTAAAACTTGTGGGTTGGGATAAGAACAGTTTACTGGGACAGCAAAGGAAAATAACAACAGTATTTTTAAATATACAAAGCAGGTGATACACAATGCAATTTGCTCACCTGACCAGACACCCAGCCTGACCCTGAGCCACTGCTCCTCTGTGACCAGCCCCCTTTATATGCTGAGCATGACATCATATGGTTTGGAATACCCCTTTGGCTAGTTTGGGTCAGCTGTCCTGGCTGTGTACGGTCCCAGATTCTTGTGTAAATCAACTCTATCCTAGCTGAAAATCAGGACAATGTGCCTATCTGACAGTAAATTAAAGATGGTGTATAATTAAAAAACAACAGAACTTAGAAAATACAAGTCAAGTGATACACAATGCAATTTGCTCACCTCTGGAGCCTGACACCCAGCCATTCACTCAGGAGCAGTGGCCCCTACTCCCCAGACAGCTCTGGCACCCTGCCCATCTTTATACCTGGAGCATGATGTCATGGTGTTGAATACACCTTTGGGTAGTTTGGTTCAGCTGTCCTGGCTGTTCCTCCTAGCTTCTTGTGAGTATCTACTCTATCTTCATTGAAAATCAGGACATTATTACTGGGTGTGATCAAAAGATATATACCACCCTGCTAGCTGTAGGCCCTCGCAATTTTCCTTTCTTATAGGAAAATATGACACATAAACCCTCCCATCTGAACATAACAGTTTGCTGCTTCACGTCTAAAAACTGTGCTTCTAAGTTACAGTTTCAAAGTGCAAACTTCTGAGGGTGAATTGATACAATCCAGAATAAATATAAAACCCCCATATAAACCTACCTTATCTCAACACTTAGAAAGTGCAGTTTTATTGAAATAGAAGATTTGGAGGAAATGTTCTTGTTATATCAATTTATTCACTATGAAGAGCAAGAATAAACAGTTTTAAAATAGTCAGAGTCCCATTTATGCATTTTTCAAAATGACAAGTTCAGTTTGCTCACCAAGTGGTTTTCTGTTTAGAAATTTGAGCTGGAAATACACAATTTAGAAATCAAAGCAGCAGAGAAGGACAACAAAACTGGTGAAGGGTCTGGGGCACGTCTTATGAGGAACAGCTGAGGGAACTGGGTCTGTTTAGTCTGGAGAAGAGGAGGCTCGGGGAGACCTTATTGCCCTCTACAACTACCTGAAAGGAAGTTGTGGTGAGTTGGGGGTTGGTCTCTTCTCGCAGATAACTAGTGACAGGACAAGAGGGAACAGCTGCAAGTTGCGCCTGGGGACGTTCAGTTTGGAGATTAGGAGAAAGGTTGGATGTGGCACTTAAGGACATGGTTTCATGGGTAATAAGTGGTAGGGGGATGGTTGGACTAGATGATCCTGGAGGTCTTTTCCCACCTTAATGATTTTATGATTCTGTGATAAAAATCTGAAACTGATAAGTGAGATACTGTATTTTTTAAATAATAATTATTATCATACCTTATTTTAAAACTTTTTACTTTCCTCCCCAACTTGGTATAAAATTAAAAAAAAAAGAAGTTTTTTTGCAGTCTGGACATACCACTTCTTACTCATCATTAGAGTTGCATGCTCCAGTTATTCCAGATGGTCTCTAGTGGGTAACATAAAATTAACATGTATCTTGCATGACCCATAGGATTCTTGAAGATCAAAGTCTTTTATAATCCCTCTTGTGATACCATTCCTACACCTCATTTTAGTTTCTGGCGCTCTGTGTTTGGGACTGCTATTAGAATTTTAGATACCTTGGATCATGGACTCTCTTCTCATACTGCTGTGTATCCAAAGGTGAATGCAGTTATACAAAGTTTCCTCAATACCTAGTGGAAAAAAAGTGTTACATAAAGGCTGAAGTTTGTTGGTGATTGGTTTTTCACTACTGTTTCCTCCTGACCACAGTCACTCATGGAGCTTGAGGTAAATGGCAGTTCTCTACTAGAGTGTTCTGTGATAAAACAAAAAGGTGCTGCAGTACTTAGCATTGCAAATTTAGCAAGTATGTGATGCCAGAAAGGATGATAGTAGATTTTTTTTCTTGTTTTTGTTGTTTTGCTTAGTTTTTGTGAGTTTTTTGGGGAGTTGGTTTTGTTGGTTTTTGTGGAGTTTCTGCGTTTGTTTTTTTTTTTAATAATTTCAGCTAGCATGCAATCTCTTGGGGTTTCAAGTCGTTCAGAATAATATTTCAGAAGCAGTTGGCATTTTGCCACATAAGGGTGCTGAAGTTAAAGCTGTATGTTCTAGGTCAATGCATTTTACCTGTGTGACTAGAAAATAGCAGCAGATGTGAATGATGCTAAAACAAGATGGTCTGGCACTTCATGCAATCAATGATTACACAGAATTAAAAGCTTGACATATTTGATCAAAGGGAAAACACTTACAAATTTATCGGAACAGGGATGGCCAGTAATTGCTGCCACCACAAGCTTCAGCTTTGGAGGGCGAAGCTACAGCTGCTGGCAACAGAATTAACCTTCACTCTAGAGGCTCTCATGATGATTTAGATTTTGTAAGAATAGCATAAATAATTCTGTTTAAAATAAAGCCCATGGAAATCACACTGTGGCAATGCAATTTTGCCAAGATGTAAGTCTACAATGATAGAGAGACAATGGCTTTTCAGAGAGGGAACAGCAGGACAGCTCATATGTGAGTGGTTACACTGAGTCTGCCAAAAGAGATCTAATTCCATCTTTTTCCATCCAGCAAAATTATGTAGCACAAGAGGTTTTGTTAAGTGCAGAAGCATTAATTCAAATAGCCTCCTACATACTGCAGGGGAGAATCTAGCTGTGCATTGGGAAAGGCTCAAAAAAACCCCAGATATGTAAGCTAAACTCACTGATAATAACTTCAGCATGAAAGGGCTTTTTATGCACCTGATGTTTACCAGAAATCAGGATTTTTATGATGGAACACATTTTAACATCAGATCCCTTGGTGATTTCTCACTGCAATTTCTGTGCTCCCTCCCATATTGCAAAATTCAACACTGAGCTAGACAAGAGCCCAGTATTTATGAACAAAGAAGTGTTGGGCTATAGAAAGGCTCATCTCCACAATCAATTTATAATAATAATTTAAAAAAAAAATAAAAAAGCCCTGTTTCTTGCTGCTAGCATAGCAATGAATAGATCATAACTTTAATAAAAATATAAAATAAAAAGGAGAAACAAATACAGTATGTATACAAACATGAAATACTTGTACGTTCCTAAGAAAGTGCTAATAAAATGAATTAGGATGTGATTGTCTAAAATTTCAAGGGGCTAAAAAGGAAGACTAGAAAACTAAAGGATCTTTTTATGCATGACCATGAATACCAATTTTTCTGACTCTTCACATCTCTTCACAGAAGAAATAGGCATATTTCCTTTTGGGGTCTGAGTTTAAAATATACCTACAGGGGATTTAAGTCCCAACAACGGACTGGAACATGAAAACAAATGTTTCATCTCAGGACAGAAATGTATCTCCATTATTTCTGTTGTTTTATGTAACATAAAGGTCATTGGATCTTTAATAGCAATACAAATAATAAGAAGTCAAAGCAATTAAAGTCTGGACTGAACAAAAATCAAGTATTGACATCTATTTTCCATTTACAAGGAAGCAAAAATGATAATGGCAATGTAGATTTGATTAGTGAAGAGATAATTATCTGCAACACTTTCAATAAAAGAAAAATCTCCTTTAAAATATTTTCTTGAATTTAGTTTATTACTTACTATTATTATATTTGTTAAATTACCCCTAGCTGATGTTAACCATTTATACAAGTTCTTAATCTGCAACAATTCTGTTAAAAATTCATATCCACCATTCCAGGTAACATGGAGGTGACTTTTGTCTCTTCATGATCTAATAAAAACTATTAACAGTATCTCAAGTGAAAGACTTTGACTTGCTATTGTTAGAACATTTCCCAGTCTAGACTTAATATCACATATTCTTCCTTCAGATTTATTTTTCTGTGAAGTTTCTCTGGGAATAAAAATCTATATGATTCAAGTATAGCATATAGAAAGTACAAAGATGACCTCTATGGAATATATAATACATTTATTATAAATTAAACTCTGACTAAATAATCATACATTATACTTACACCGTTGGTATTGCAAGGTTTGTTACTTGAAAGTCTTAAATCGCTTGTCATCAAGATGTGTTAAGTGCTGAATTAGACATCTTGCTCTGGAAACAATGAGTGCAGGGGCTTAAATTTCTCTCATAGAATCTCTAACACTCAGCAAAACTTGTCTGAGACAACAGGAAGTGCATGAGATAATGATGGTACTTGAACCACTAGGTTAGATTTTGAGTTTTTGAATCATAGAATCATTAA
>VWZZ01007288.1:537109-579955 GCA_013399095.1 Psophia crepitans | reverse complement strand
AGGATAAAGGATACAAATCATAGAATTATGAAGTGATATGTTTCTATGCAATCAAATGCTTTAATCAGGCAGCATATGTAAAAATATATCTGACTTCTAAAGTCAGTTGTTCTGTTTCTTTCAGTCGAATAGAGAGGAAGAAGGCCAAACTAATGGCAGATATTTTTCCACAGATTCCCTGCTGATGAGATCAAGCAGAGACAGGCATCGAATGCTGGGTTTTCTACCTAAACAACATGGGCATGAATGTGTCAGTCCATAGCATCACTGTCGTGGAACAGCAAGACATACCTGTACCTGCCGAAAGTGTTGCAGAAAAAGCTGCCACAGCTTTTATACTCAGATAAGCCTGGAAGCTGAGGAATATATTTGCAAATACAATGGATTTTGTCTTCCAATAAACCATTCTTAGTCCTTCAAAGGGTAATACAGATTTAAGTAAAATTCTCATTAGTATTAAGTACTATTTTGCATGACAATCCACATAAATAATTAAATGCTAATATCTTAACCAAATTAGCTTCTCTGCATCTCTCTCGTGTATCTGGATTTATGATTTAGAGGTTTAAAAGGGGAGTAAATACAATGTCTGGAATGCCTTTTCCCTTTGAGTAGGTCTATCAAAACAGAGAAATTACCTAGTTTGGTGATAGCCAAAAAAGTAAAGCTATTCAGTCCTTCATAATTACACTAGTTGTTTGTAGCTACAGAACAATTTTTCCTTATCATGGGAAATGGAAGTTGTAGTTTAGTTTAGTTTTCTTCACATTCTATTTATTTATTTTGCTACTCTGTTCTTGGTATAGAATCCTCAATCCACTCATTTCTATTGTCGCAAATGTCCTCAGAACTTTAATTTACATAAAGCAAAATAAAAATAGCTTTTGATCCAATCTTTCTTACCGCGTTATCTGTCATGGGTTCCTTTTGTTTCCTCATTTGCTTGGATTTCTTTTTTTTCCCCAAGGTTTCTTCATTATGCCTGAAGCATGTCCTTGTTTCCAAAGTCTGCTATGCAACTCTAATGTCCCCCAACACAGTAGGACAGGCCTGGGAGTCTGATGCTGTATTTACTGCATGAACAACAACTTAATTAAGTGGTGCTTTAGAAATATCATCAATGCTTTGTTGTTACTATTGCACTTGGGCATGTATCACATTGTTCTGACAAACGTGTTGAGAGAATTGCTTTGTAGTTTGTCTTGTTTCTGGAACACTGCTGGCTAAGGACCCTGGAACAAATTGTTTCTATTGCACAACTGGGGATAATGCTCTCAGTTCCAAAAATGAGTACAAAAGAGTCAGAATGAAGACCAAAGTTCTTTCAAGACAGTACACAATCTGAATCAGAATTAGACCTACTTCACTTTCACTGATATCTCATAAGCCTGCCATAGGAGATTTTTTTTTTTCCTGTACTTTAATAGTACAGAAAATCCAGGATAAAAATCCTTTTACCACTCCTCTATATATGTACAGCTAGGGAAGACTGGAAAATAGAGAAGAAAGTACTTTATCATGCATTCTATGAAAGCTGGACCAGCACTTTCTGTTCTATTCAATTGCCTTGCACTCTGTGTGGTATATTCACCTGCATGATGTGGGTACAAATGAAACCAGTTGGGCTTGATTCTCCATCAGTTTTCAGCAAGTGTAATCTTTTGTACCTTTGTGAAGTAAGTGCAAGATGAATGTGGACTAAGATAAAACAGACATTTTCGCAATTACTGGCGTTAGATTATGTGAACAGACCACAGTGCTAGGAGGATCAAAGTGGCAGAGCCCTAGCAAAGGAAGGCTAAAGCTAGTGTTCAGAGATTACTGAGATTCCATGAAAAAGGAATGCTGTAATAATTATATGGGAAAAAATTTGGATGAACAAAACCATGAGGTTCCTAACACTGTAAATCCACAACTGTAAACAATACAGTTAGTAACAAAAGGTTTCACAAAGTAGAGTTTAAACTAAATGTTGTTACCTTCAGAACCAAGTTTGTGTAGTTCATATCTCTTAATATATAATGAAGTAATTTTTTAAAAAAGTTTGCTTAAAATTTATGGTCTAAATGCTTTTCATGTGTTTGCTGGTTTTTTACATGCTATTGTTCCAGCTGGAATACTAGACTCACAGAATCGCAAAATCACAGAATAGTTTGGGTTGGAAGTGTCCTTTGGAGATTCATTTAGTCCAACTACCCTGCTATAAGAAGGGAAAACTTTCACTGTATTGGGTTGCTCAAAGCCCCATCCAAACTGACCGTGAATGTTTCCAAGGAGGGGGTATCCACAACATCTGTAGGCAACCTGTTCCTGTGTCTCACCACTCTTATTGTCAAACATTTCATCCGTATACCCAATCTAAATCTACTCTCTTTCAGTTTAAAACCATTGCCCCTTGTCCTGTCACTTACAGGCCCTGGTAAAAAGTCTCTCTGCATCTTTTCCATAAATCCCTGTCTTTTTTTTTTTTTCTTTTCTGTCTCTAAGCAAGCATCCCCTCAGTTTCTCATTACAAGCTTCCTATAAACATAACATAGCCTTACACAATTACCAGTATACCAAGCGCTTGTCATATTCCTCTGAATAACACTTCTGATGGTAAATGTATGTGCAAGGAGGGTCTGCTCTTTCAGGAGTGTCTGGGCAAGAACCTTTTCAATGCAGAATGGGATAATAGGTAAAGTAGGAAGCCATAAACAAGAATATACAGAGCACAAACTGCACTGACAAGAGATAAGATGGTCTGTAGGGTAGGAGAACGAAACCTGGTCAGTTACACTAATCGATAAGGGTGTGAGAGATTCTGAAAATGTTTATTTCATTGAGATTGTTCAATCAAGAACATTATCAAATGCTTTGCTAGGGAAAATAGGGAAGCCATAAACAAAATGTACAGAGACATAGACCTTGCAGACAAACATAGTGGAGACAAAGACAAGAAACAAACCTGACGAGTCACAGTAACTGATGGACTGTCAAGAAACGGTAGGCAAACCAAGACTTTGCAGCTCAGGGTCTGGGATATTGGGGATGTGGGTGTGTGGATGAGTGAGACTGTGCCAACTAGTGCAAGGGATGGGATCAGGGAGGAACAAAGCAGGAACAGGCAGAAAGAGGTATAAAAAGGGTCAGTTGGGTGTAAAACAGCCCATCAGTACACTTGTTTGGCTGAGCCCTGCACTGGATCACTAGTCTGTCCTGTTTTGTTAAATCCTTTCTTAATGACCTCTCTGCATAATATCACTCTCTATCCCACATGTGCCAGTGCTGCAAGGACTCACTGCCAGCTACTGGGAGGACTGGCATGGGGGGACTGGGAGCCAACTGCTGGATTTGGAGCTCAGGTGTCAGCTACTGGAGCCAGCGAGGTCTTTAGCTTCCAGCCACTGGGGTTTTTAACTTCCAGTCACTGGGTCGGGAGCAGTGCGTGTCCTGAAAAACAGTTACTAGGGAGTATCAGGGTGAGTGAGGGGCTCAGTGCTGGAGCTGGACCATGGGTCACAGCCTGGGTGCCAAATGCCAGCTACTGGGGGAGAGTGTCTGTATTTTCCCCAAATTGCACACAGTAGAGTGTGCGTATGGATTCTCTGGTAATCTACAAGCTGGACCAAGTGGCTAGTCAGGGATCCATGGGGGAGGGGGGGGGATTTTTGCAGGGGTGTCAACTGATCAGAGGGGCCATGCCAGTGCTCAGGGGATCTGTGAATGTGCTTGTGAACCTGGAGAATGTGGTGTGTGTGCTGTGACCTTCTGTCTCTGTCAGCCCAAGAGGAGGAGGAGACGTGGCTGTCTCTGTATTTGATGTGAGTCCTGGATGGGGGTGCTGCTGGGGCAGCACCTTGTCTGTGGCCATCTGTGTAGCCACAACTGTGGCCATGTCAGTGTCCTTTGTATGTGTCCCTGTGTGTGTCTAAGATGTACACTCTGTCTTGGTACTGCAGCAGCTTCACTAAAACAAAGCGGAATGCAGCAACCATGTCCTTCAACCAAGGCAGAGACCCTGGGTCCCTGGAAACGAGGCTGGGCTCCAGCAGCTGGGCAGGGACGGATGAAGGAAGTGACCACTCCTAATTTCTCTTAACAATGCAGAATCAATACAATATCTTAACAATAGAATCATCAAATCATAGAATTATTTAGGTTGGAAAGGACCTATAAGATCATCAAGACCCACCTTAAACCTAGCACTGCCAAGTCCACCACTAAACTATGTCCCTAAATACCACATCTACACATCTTTTAAATACCTCCAGGGATGATGACTCAACCACTTCCCTGGCCAGCCTGTTTCAATGCTGGACAACCCAACCCTTTCAGAGAAGAAATTTTTGCTAATATCCAATCTAAAAGCTCCCCTGGTACAACTTGATGCCATTTCCTCTTGTCCTGTCACTTGTTACTTAGAAGAAGAGACACCCACCCACACATAACCTTATGACATCCTTGTTGTCCTCCTGAATTGCCTGCCCTTTCTCCCAAAGGTCATAAACGCTTTGGCTCCCCATCAGGAGCCAGTCAAATCTGACTGCGTTCTGGCACTACCATTTCTTTCCCTACAGACACTGTGACCAAATAAATAAATACTGGTCCAAACCCCTCTTTGAAATTAAAACAAATTAAATTTCTTTCTCTCAGAAGGCTGAGTTTAGCGATACAAACATTAGATCCAAAAAACCATTCCTAAGTCAAAAGACAGTCAAATTTTCACAGTGACCAGAGAATCATATTTATAAATATTTGTGACTGATGAAAAAGTATAAGCAAGTCATGATGCAATAACCTGATCCCAGATTCTCTTCCTTCCATAACCATGTTTTCATCAGCAAACCGGAGTTAGACTCTTCTTTGCTTAGTTTTCTCCCCTATTTCTTCCAACCAGTGCTTCAACCTCAACAGAAGACACAGAGAAATGTTTTCTCAAGATTGCTAGTGGTCTTACCTTTAGGAGAAATACCTGAGGAACAAGACCTGCAATCAGCTACAAAATAAAGTTGTTGAGGAGGGTCTCAAACCTTTCCCACCTTTTGAGAAACTGCCAAGATCACCACAAAGAGTAGTACTTAGAACACTCACTACAAGAAGATGACTGTTTTATCCTCTGTATAGATCCTACCTTTCTTCTCATCCTGATGATCTGCACTCTGTAAAGATGTCATTTTTTCTCTGTTGACTGTGGAAAAAGATTAGATGAGCTTGCTGTACACGGAGTATTTAGATGCTGAAAATATGACGGGCAATCACAAGAATCTAACCCTAATGTTCTCAGCCTTTGGTAGTTAAAAATAACTGCTCTGCAGTTCAATAAGTAGAGTTTTCTACATGTGATGGTTCCCTAAGACCTATAAAAAAGACTAAAAACCTTGTACAATCAGAAGTCATTTGTCTAATGGTTAGGTAAACGTACAATAGTCCTATTACTACAGAATAACTTAAACTCTGTCTCAGGTATCATTTTTATCACCAAGCGTGTTACCAGACAAAACATTAATAATTAAAATATATTTTTGTATGTCTTGAAAATCACCATGTCACACTGATGTTTCAATACATAATAAACATGTTGCATCCATTCTTTGACAGTAGTTTTTATTTCTTAAGGTATAACATTTGTATTTAAGGTTAACTAGCACTAGACTATCTTTCAAACTGACTCTTAACAGAGGGGGGCCATGTTTAGAGAACTTGAGGCCCATGTGAATTAGAGTTCCTTAATGCTTTCTGCAATGGTTTCCCTGAGAGGCTTGACTATTTTACAGCCTGTCTATTGCCATAATAACACTACAACCATAGCTATATCAGCAGAATCAGTACAGAAACTGTATGCTAAAATGTATGGTAAAACCACGACATTCTGTTAGAAAATTTTCATAATTTTCCCATGTAATATGGGTTAAACCAACAAAATATCTGGTTTTAATAGCTCAGATATTTTGCATCAAATTGGCTATATTAGCAAAATTATGCAGTGTAGTCCATATCTGAATTTACTATTCAGATTATGGTACAGCTATTTTCTACCAAAACCATGATATAAAACATTAAAATATTTAAGTCATGTAATGTGAAATGATGCTATTATTTTCTTTCCCTCATTTGGTCTTTTGATTGTAGAAACATCCACAATGCCCTTAAGAATAGCTTCATTCTTTCCATGACTTGGATTTATTTCTTGTCACTTACACTGCCTACACTGCAGAAGTCACTGTCTGAGCAGGTATCCCTGGAATCCTTTTGTATTTAGTGAATGGAAATAGCCACGCGAGTGTTGCAACACCTTTTACTTGGTTTCGGTTTCTAAATTAGGTCTGCACTTTATGAGTACCTATTTCTCTTCATTGACTATGATGGGAGACTAACTCAGATAAAGCCATTTATGCTTGTATTTTATCATATGAAGTACACACCTTGTAACAAATATTATATGCACCTATTCTGTATTCAAAATGTCAGCTCTCTAGAGAAAGGACAATTGTCTCGATATATGTTTGTACCTTGTGAAAAACAGTAAAGTTTTGATCCATGGAAAATACATTTAGGCACCATGGATAATAACACAGCGATAAGTAGTACTAACACTAAAATGAAAAGGTGTGGAAAAGTGTTGTGTGATATATACTGGGAGGCAGGATCCAGGAAAAATAAGCCTACATAAATTATGACAAAAAGTTCTCTGAAATTCTGTCGTGAGTGGATATGGCTGTTATATGAATTTATAGAAATGGATAAATGACATACTATTAAAAAAAATAAAAAGTGTAGAGCAATTTTCTTGGTCATGGGGCTGAAAAAAACCTGTTAGGTTTTTCTGTCAAAAACTGTTATTTCTGTAATGTTATTTCTGTATTTCTTTAAGTGAATGTATTCTATGTCAACAAGCCTATGAGGCATTTCTGTGAATAAACAGATTCTTTAAAAAAATGTAGTTTTGAAAAGTGTGTCATTGCTTTGTCTTTCAGACTTAATCATCATTTTGGCTTTATATTTGGCCACAGCATGAAAATAATTCTCTGATATTGGAGAATTATATCATTTTAAGCAATTCTAGGTAACTATTTTCCTGGATTTCTTATGACCTAAGTGGCTGTTTCTGAGCCTTGTGCTTCTCTGAACCACAAAAGTAGAAATTTTTTTAGCTAAAACTGTTTTATTTCACACTATGTAAACAACATCCACCTGTTTTTCATTATGAAGTACTTCTTTAATTAATTTTGTAGTTACTGTAACAACAATAGATTAAAATATTTCAGTATCAGCACTTAAAAAAGTTATGATTGTATAAAAAATATGGAGTTTATTTCACAATATTAATAGTCATTTTACGAAGGCAATACTTTCTATTTATCTTTCCACTTTGAAATATTATTCTAAATTTTTTACGCATACAGCCATTAAGATTTACCAGAAAATGTAATCTCTACTAATTGTACTGTTAACTTTACAAGGGTAATTTCCCCTTCATACACCTCCTGCTTTCATGAACCCAGAATATTTTTGTTCTCTTACCCATAATGTAGTGCTAGTAGTACTGTAGGTTATTTTGAGGCATTAGTTGTTATAACACACTGCATTAATTACTAAAATTGTGTGATTTTTTTTCCTCTTTTTTTTTTTCTTTTAAGTTGTCTGGACAGATCTCATGGATGTATTCGAACATGCACCAGGGAAAGTTTGCAAAGCTTTTATGGTGTGCTTTAAGCAGCTACACATTTTTGGTTTTGAGAGAGCTTTGCCCTGGAGGAGAAATCCTTCAGAGGCAAGAAGAAAGGGAACACAAGGACTCAGAAAAAAAAGTTTTGCAAATGGGGAGAATGATTAGTACAAAGGAAGGAGGAGGAGACATCTGCTGATTAAATGATTTTTAGAGATAATTAAGTGCATTCATCCAGAAATAACAAACATTACATATCGTTTGCAGGCACACATGGCTTTCCTGAAAACAAGAGAGAATTAAACAGAGCCTACAAATTAATCAGCAGCTTGGGGCCAGTCAAAACTGTGTCAGTGGGATGACCTTCCATATTTTGTACAAGCCTTTATGAAGCAGTAGTAGCAAACAGGTGTTGAGTGCTAAATTAAAAGGGTCTAAATATAGATGTAGGAAGCTGAAATGAGGCAATTCTTTTCAAAAGTATTGATCAACTTTTAATTTCTCAAGTCATTAATTAATATATATCATTAATGCTGTGTAATTCCATTTATTTCTGTCATTCTTACCTCAAAAAAACTCAAGTCTGTTTTCCAGAACAGGTTAGAGAAGCTGAAAAGCTTCTGATACTTCATCTAATATGGCAGATGTATGAAGAAGAATTCAAGGACAAGACGAATTCCAGTTTGGAGGAGTGATGTTCTGTGAGCTACAGTTAGGGCTACTGTATAACTTAAGGAGCAAAGAATAAAAAGAAGGCTATGCTAGCATGAATTTTAATAAACAGAAAACTATGAAAGTGTGACTTTTTTTTTTCCACCATCATAATTTTTACTTGGAGTATTTGTGATTAGTACTATGTTTGATACCTCTTCATACCATGAATTCATTTAAGCAATCAAAAATTTTTAGGTCTTTCTTCAAGGCAAAGGACCTCTGGTCAGAGAGGTCTCCAGGAGTTCGTGTTTCAGAATTAGTACTTGGAAAAGACCTACTTTCAAATGATCTGACATTAGAAAGTGTTTGAAATAGGTACTATCACAACCAAGTTTCATAATGTAGAAAAGCTATAGAAAATAATTTTTCATGTATCCTTTTCGTTCCAGTCCCTCTGTACAATATTTATGCTTGTGTAAGTCTTCTGTTGGAGAAATAAAACTGTTGAGATTGAAAAAGACCTTTAAGATCATCAAGTCCAACCATTAACCTAACACAGCCAAGTCCACCACTAAATCATGTCCCTAAGCACTACATCTACGCATCTTTTAAATATCTCCAGGAATGGTAACTCAACCACCTCTCTGGGCAGCCTGTTCCAGTGATTGTAAACCCTTTCAGTGAAGAATTTTTTCCTAATATCCAATCTAAACCTCCCCTGGCACAACTTGAGGCCATTCCCTCTTGTCCTGTTGCTTATGATTTAGGAGAAGAGACCAACACCCACCACGCTACTACCTTTTTCAGGTAGTTGTAGAGGATGATAAGGTCTCCCCTCAGCCTCCTCTTCTCCAGGCTAAACAACCCCAGTTCCTTCAGCTGCTCCTCACAGCTCTAGAGAAAGCCATTACTCTCTAGACCCTTCTTTGTTCCCCTTTGTTCCCCTTCTTTGGACGCACTCCAGCACCTCAATGTCCTCCTTGTAGTGAGGGGCTCAAGGCTGAAAACAGTACTCAAGGTGCAGCCTCACCAATGCCAAGTACAGGGAAGACAATCACTTCTCTGTTCCTGCTGGCCACACTCTTTCTGACACAAGCCAGGATGCCGTTGGCCTTCTTGGCCACCTGGACCCACTGCTGGTTCATACTCAGCCAGCTATTGACCACCACCCCCGGGTCCTTTTCCACTGAGCATCTTCCCAGCCACTCTTCTTCAAGCCTGTAGCATTGCCTGGGGTTGTTGTGACACAAGTGCGGGACTCGGCACTGAGCCGTGTTGAACCTCATACAGTTGGCCTTGGCCCATCGATCCAGCCTGCCCAGATCCCTCTGTAGATCCTTCCTACCCTCAAACAGATCAATACTCCTACCCAACTTGGTGTCATCTGCAAACTTATTGAGGGTGCACTCGATCCTCCTGTCCAGATCATTGTTAAAGTTATTAAAGAGAACTGGTCATACTACTGAGCCCTGGGGAACACCACTTGTGATAAGCTGCCAACTGGATGTAACTCCAATCCCCACAACTGTTTGGGCCCAGCCATTCAGGCAGTTTTTCATACAGGAAAGAGTGGATCCGCCCAAGCCACAAGCAGCCAGTTTCTCCAGAACAATGCTGTGGGAAGTGGTGTCGAAGGCGTTACTAAAGAAGGCAGACAATACCCACAGCCTTTCACGTATCCACTAAGAGAGTCACCTTGTTATAGGAGATAAAGTTAGTCAGCAGGATCTGCCTTTCATGAATCCATGCTGATGGGGCCTGAACGCTTGGTTGTCCTGTACATATCACGTGATGGCACTCAAGATGATCTGCTCCATAACCTTCCCTGGCATTGAGGTCAGACTGACAGACCTGTAGTTCCCCAGATCCTCCTTTTGACCCTTCTTGTAGATAGGCATCATTTTGGCTAAGCAGTCAACTGGGACCTGCTCAGTTAGCCAGGACTGCTGATAAATGATAGAAAGTGGCTTAGTAAGCACTTCTGCCAGCTCCCTCAGTACACTTGAGTAGATCTCATCCAGTGCCATAGATTTATGTGTGTCTAAGTTGCTAATCATTTCCCCTTGCATTACAGGTCTTCATTCTGCTCCTTGTTCCACTCTTTCAGCTCAGAGGTCTGGGTACCCAGAGAAATAGAGAGGCAAAGAAAGTATTAAGTATCTCAGACTTTTCCTCATCCTTTGTCAGTATGTTTCATCTAATAAAGGATGGAGATTCTCCTTAGCCTTACTTTTGTTGCTAATCCTTTGCCTTTTGTCGCCTTCCTTTTGTTGATGTAGTCTACCTAGGCTTCAGCAAAGCCTTTGACATGGTCTCCCACAGCATTCTCCTGGAGAAGCTGTCGGCCCATGGCTTGGACAGGTACACTCTTCGCTGGGTTCAAAACTGGCTGGATGGCTGGGCCCAGAGAGTGGTGGTGAATGGAATGAAATCCAACTGGTGACCAGTTGTGAGTGGTGTTCCCCATGGCTGGGTGTTGGGGCCCATCCTCTTCAACATCTTTGTTGATGATTTGGATGAGGGAATTGAGTGCACCCTCAGTAAGTTTGCAGACAACACCAAGCTGGGGGGAAGTGTCGATCTGCCGGAGGGTAGGATGACTCTGCAGAGGGACCTGGACAGGTTGGATTGCTGGGCAGAGGTCAACGGGATGAGGTTCAATGTGGCAAAGTGCCGGGTCCTGCACTACAGGCTGGGCGCAGGGTGACTGGAAAGCTCTACAGAGGAAAAAGACCTGGGGGTGTTGGTTGACGCTCGCCTGGACATGAGCCTGCAGTGTGCCCAGGTGGCCAAGAAGGCCAACGGCATCCTGGCCTGTATCAGGAATAGTGTAGCCAGCAGGAGCAGGGAGGTGATCGTCCCCCTGTACTCAGCCCTGGTGAGGCCACACCTCGAGTACTGTGTCCAGTTTTGGGCCCCTCACAGCAAGAAGGACATGTTAAATATGTTATCACAGAGGTGCTACTAACATCACTGATTGCTCAGCTTTCACCAGGCGCAGGTCCATGTGCATGACATGGAATCAGCTTCTGGTGCTTTCTCAGAGAAGCTGCCTTTGTAGACTGCCCCCCTGCTATCAAAACCTTGCCACATAAACCAATACAGAGAGCTAAAAAAACATGGATTGTGATGAGCGGATGAATTTATGAGCCAGGTCACTGCTGGTACTAGAAATGGCTAAAGCTCGAGTGATCAACAGCAGCCCATGCAGACACTGTTCAGCAAGGCTGAAGGAATGGTCATACTGACACACAGCAGTAAGCCACAGAGGAACTTTTGTCATATGATTAGATTGGCCAAAATAAAATCTATTCTCCCTTTATTTATTTGTTTATTTTAAACATCTCCATTGGAAAACAGGAAGTAAAATTAGTGTTGCTAAAGAAGTTGTTTACTTTGCTACAAGAAGTTACAGAAAATGCCAGAAGACAGTATTCAGTGCATCCAAAAGACTTCAGAAGTAAAAGCTATGGTAGAAAAGTGTTGACATTCAACATGTAACCAAGTGCTTCTCCAGATTCCAGGCTTACGGTCCTTGAACTTCAGGGAAAACCAAAACCAAAACCAAAACCATAAAATAGCTAGATGCTAAATAGAATGGGCTAACTCTCTGCTGAAATCAGTTCTTAAGTGGACCAAGGTATTTTGTTATCTCTCAGCCATAAGAAATAGGACTGCTCCTTTTCCCAAAACCTAGACTCTTTAGTGTGTACATATGGCTATTTCCCAGTGTGTGCTAAATAGAATGTGTCTTCCCTTTAAATAAATATACTTTACTGGTGTTTTCCTTACTTGTTGAAGTCAGTATGTTATGACAACTAAGCCAATCCTTATAATATTTACTGATTAAGAAGATTACAAATAGATTAATAGATTTAATGAATCTAATAAAGTATTTAAAAGTTCTTTTCACAGATTTCAGAAAGAATAATTAATTAAAAAAAATAAATCCCCAAACTTAGACATCTAAGTTCATCAAGAAGATTGAGGCTATATAGGATACTTTAATTTTACATTTTCCTTTTATCTTTCTCTACTACAACAGTTATCCCATAATTTTTGTTTTCCTCTTTTTGTTTGTAGGGTATCTTTATTTGGTTGGGGAGCTGTGTGTTTGGGTTTTTTTGTGTGTGTTTTGTTTTGTTTGTTTGTTTTGTTTTGTTTTGTGTTTTTTTTTGTTGTGGTTTTTTTTTTTTAGCACAGGCAAAATTCTTCTTCCGTATTTCAGAGAAGTGGATTTTTTACTCTTTGACTGAATATAACCAAAGTTCATATGCTATATTCTATCAGTAACCTACTGTAATATTAGCCAGATGTGGCCATTTCCCCAATTTTCATTATAGATTATATATTTATATATGTCAATACATGTCAATCTGCATGTCATATTAATACTCTTTCAGCTCAGGCAAATAATTATATATTTGCTAAATCGATATTTGTGCATGCTTACTTACTAACGAAATACCACTGTTTGGTCCAACACAGACCTTCTAATTTAGGTATACACTTTAAACAATATTATAACAAAATTTTAGGTGCCTGTAAGAAGAGGAGTAGTAACATTCGCTACAGAGGCAGTGAAGATTTATGTTCTAATTTCTGCATAAAAACTGGTAAGAAATGCTAGGCATACACACCATGTCCACCTGCCTGACTCAGTTTTTCTTTTTACCTTCAGAGAAGAAGACTTAATCAATTAGGAATTTTTATTTCTAACAGGGCTAAACAATAAGTTGAAAATAGTATCTGAGCCTACCATGGTTTTTGTCATCTCTGTACGGATAGTCCCACCCCTACATGTGAGCCCTAACTGTTGTACAAGATTAGTTTTCATCTCTTCTAACTCCATTACATTTTCATCCATAACTGCACAGTGATGTAGCCTCAAAAAACTAAGATCTCCTACTGAGGATACTCCACAGATTGGTTGTCACAGCAGTGTCCTAGGAGATGCAAGTTCAAAACCTTTCCATCTGACAGGGTCAAAAAAACAAGCTTACAGATTCCTACTTCATGTCTAAGCTACATCATAGCTATCAAATGAGACATGATGTTTATACACAGACTTGACAGTGGCAAATCACGTTTACGTTTTGGGGTTTCTCAGTGGACATGGATCATGCATATGAGTCACATCTGAGTTCCAGCTTGAAGAGAAGTACCTGTTCTCTCAAAACAGGCACTTCTGAGCAGGCATGACAAATTAACTGTCATTGGCAAGTGAGCATTCAGGCTAAGAAGAAGAGTAAGTAATGATTTTCAGAGTAAAGCATTTCTAGAAAGTAGTAAACTGAGATGCTGTGTGGCACTAAAGAGGGTTATAGATGACTAAATACCAGTTAATGAGGACTTTTGTTGACTGAACTCCATGGCATGAACAATCTTGTCTTCTTATTTGTAATTTCAAAATGATTGAAGCACCCTATATTTCTTCTATGATTCAGCCTTAATATATACTAATTTTACTTCATTATTCCTCTATGTGTCGTGTCTGTGTCATGAAATCAAGAGATTAGAAGTGCTTTCTTTTTAAATAGTAATTTTTTCCCTGTCTTTATCGTCTGCACAGAGTTATCCCTTGTATTTATGGTTTGTCCAGTTTCACTTAAATAATCCTACTGATATAGGCTTTTTCCTACCACAATTATAGCTTAATACATCCAATCTCAGACTCATAAATTTCTGATCTTCACACCAACTTTGACTGCTTCAGTTTCACTGTATTGTTTTCCTACTACATATACATTTTTCTGTGATCCTTTCCATTTCTATCTTGGGTATCGACATCTTTGAGCAATAGCCAGGGCATTATGGACCCCCTTCTGCTATCTCTTAGCAAATCTCTGAATGCTTACATCCTTTTATTCGCTGCTTATCTTAAAACACGTGTGTTTAACTCCCTGACCACTTTTGTTGCTTCATTATTTTCATTTTGTCTATGTATTTCTGGTGAAGAGATGGCCAGAAGTGAAGACTTCAATCTTATCACTACATATTTAAAGTAGCTGTGTGACATAGGTTTTGAATCAATAAACAAAGACATCACAGTGAGGCATTTGTCAAGCTGAAAAATATTAAGAATGTTACATTAATTCCTGAAAATTTTGCATTTGTCTACAGTGAGAAGTATACAACTTATAGTTAAGTACAACTTCTGAGATGCTTGGCGACTGCATGTCTCATTGAAAACAAAGGTGATTGATCAGTTTATGAAAAGGACTTTATTAGATGACTCTGTTTCTTTTGTCCCCCCCCCCTGCATATAATTCAAAAGATATAAATAGCTTAGCTACTGTCCTAGCCTTTAATTCCGTAAGAAGGCCTCTCACAACTCCAGAAGTTCAAGCCCCTTTCAGAAAGGAAAAATAAGGCTTTGCATTTATTTGATTCCTAAAGAAAAATATTTATATGTATATACACATTCTTCTTGACTAGAAGTGGAGCTTATCTGTACCTACTGGGTTCAGTTTTCTACTCATCTATCTGTAAATGACATACTTCATAAGTTCTCAAAATCAGGGATTTTTCTTACATGTCTCCCACATACCTACACACCAATAAACATATTTACAAACTAATAAACTATTTTTGCAATTGTCAGGCTAAAACCAGAAGCCTAGTAACTGCTTTTACTAGCGGAATCACACACACACACTTGTGCATGCAGACATAGACAAATACGTAAACATCTACCACATATGTAATATGTATATATTTTAATATAGAAATTACATTTTTTACCATTTAAAAATAAGTCTGGTGTAGGGACATATCTGTGTCCAGTCTTTCACTCCATTTAATTTCATAAACCTAAGCATTATTAACTTTAACATAGCAAAAGCCTTTTCTATAATGTGTATGTAACCAGAGCTAAACAAGCTATGCTGATGGCTGTGCTTTGTTTGGTCATATATTTTTCAAAGGTGTGGAGAATAAAATCCACTCTTAATGAGCTTTTTTCCTCTGTTTAACCTGCCAATTAGTAGTGCCAACTAGTGACAATTAGTATCTTTTTTCTTGTTTATTGTGAGGATTTTATTTTCATTTTGGCTGAGACTGTATAGTCCTTAAGCAATAAGACCTTAACACTTTGACTTAACACATGTCTAGGCCAGACTGAATTAAATTGTATGGAAAAGGGAAGATTTGTAGACCATTGCCAGTTCCAAATTGTCAGAATTCTCCTATTTCAATTACTGTTCTGAGAACAGATGATTTGATGTAATTTCTATACAGAAATAGAAGTGTTTTCAGTCATTCAGCAAAATATGTTCACATTTGTGAAATGTTAGTGACATTGGAGCAATTATTTTTTTCAACCAGTTAAGTGTTCAAATGCAGATAGAATTTGTGGAATACACCTGAAGCCCAAAACAAGCAAAAAGAACAGACACATAAGAAAAAAAAAAAAAAAAGGCAAAATGAACATGTTACCTAATGCTAGCCATTAACATTATTACTAGAGAATTCGCCCAGGATTTGAAAAATGTATCCGCTTCTACATGACAGAGATTTGAATGTAGATCTCATTCTTCTGATAAAAAGTGTGAGATCCTTACTAAACGCTCTTTTGAAACTGTAAATGGGGTCTAATAGTGTATAGTCATGTGGTGACTGTATACACAGCAGTGCATTTAGCAGTCTGGAGGAAAGCTTATCAACCTGATACAACAAATTCCTTGTTAAATACACAACCTAGTTGTGTCATTTCCACAATTGGGAAAAGAAAAAAAAAATCAAAATATAAGCTGCTCCACAAAGAATGAAATAAATTATTAGTGAGAATTAGGTTAATATTTAAGGAGAAAAAATAACTAATTGGACAGCAATGTGAAATAACATATGAGAAGATCCAGAGCAGCAACAGCAATGTACGAGAGTGTCACCAAAAGAAAAGCTGACAGATTGATAAAGACAGTTCTGGAATGTTTGCCAAGCCTGGGAATCCCAGCAGAAGAGACTAAACAGAACTGCAGAACCTGGTAGATAATCGAGAACAGCAGGGGTACAGACTAACCAGATACTGCAGAAGATGTAACACACGGGGAGTCCTGTGTCCAGCAGTGGATTGATAATGGCAGATATGCTAAAAATATGTTGTATTTGTATTACTAATGCAGTTGTATGATGCTCCTATATTTGATTAAGCTGTTTCATACTGTGTCTGTCTCACACACTGGAGCTTCATGTGGTTGTACACAACACCACGAAGAGACATAATGGTACAGAACTGTTTCTTCAAATGGATTTGCTGTCAGTTTGGATAAAAGACCTTTATTTGTAATCCTGTGCTATGAAAGACTATGTGTTAATGTGACAAATAGAAAATACATTCAATTACTCTAATAAGTCTGTTGCCCAAGTCACTTTCTTTTTTTCTAGGTTTTAGCCATGTACAACGCACACGGAGTCCCCTGGGAGCATTGCCTGAGTGAAAGCTGTAAAAGCTTTTCTATGGTGACTCAACTCAGTGGAAAGGTTTCCAACGATTTTAATGGAATTTAGATCAGACTTTCAGGAGAGGAGGTCATTAGGTATTTCATCATTTAGCTTTTATGTACACAGGTATTAGTAGAAACTTCAGCCCAAACGAGGCACTCAGATTCACTCTGCGATTCATGCAGATATCTCGTCATAATATCACAAAAAATCTAATGATTCAAAGCACTTAAGAGAGTAACAAAATCTCTATTTTCTTGTGGTTGTCCATGACTAGAAACAAAAGCCTGATCATTAGTATCCTACAACCTAGTTAAGTGTCCTTACTAAGCTACTGGGGCTGTGTTGCTAGGAGTTCACTGACTCTCAATTGAGCACAGTCCTGCAGTATTATTACATAGAATCATAGAATCATTAATGTTGGAAGAGACCTCAAGGATCATCTAGTCCAACCATCCCCCCACCACCTATTACCCACTAAACCATGTCCTTCAGTACCAGATGTTGTATTCCTCCAAATACGTATTTGTAGACATTGTTTCTAGGTGTATTAATATTTGTTGAACTTTATGGAGGTGCTTACCTCCCACTGACTTTGATGGGACTCAAATTAAGTAATCAATTTGAAGCAGGTACTTACATGCCTATCCAAATAAAGTCATTAATTAAGTGCCATTTTTAGATTTTTTTTTATGATTACATTATTTTTAACTTCGAATTTCAAATAAAGAAGTAAATAGTCAATACATCACTTGGAAAAGGAATTTGGGCAATGACTGTTGTAAATTAAACCCACAAAAATATCAGTTCCTAGTTAAACATAAAGTTTTTGCAAAATTAGACTTCAGATTGACAGAGGTTTTGTAAGGCTTTTTCTTTTTTTTTTCTTTTTCTTTTTTTTTGGGGGGTTTTTTTTGCTTTTTTGTTGTTGATGCAGATGCTTAAAATTATTCCAAGTCAGGGATCCTAGAAAAAGAAAAATCCCTCACAGAACTATAAACATAAATGATAGCAAATAACATTTTAGAGCTTATTTTGAACAGTTTTAACATGTCTCTTTAGTTTTAGAAAGTAACAGGTAGAAATGGCAATGAAGTAAAAGGCACCTAATACATTTCTCAATCCATCTCCTTGCCTCTATAAAAGATAAGAGGAAAACACCCTGCCGATACAGAGATTTAATTTGAAGTAAGATGCATAAACTTTGATACCTCCTCATGGGTTTCTTAACTCTGCCACAGATCTGCTACATTCTGCATACTGTATAAACACAGTTCTGAGGGTAATTCTCACACTAAAATTAGAAAAAAGAATAGCATGCATATTTAATACCTCCCTGAAGTGTTTTACTTCAGCAATAAAGTATAGCAGTGAAGTAAGAAAAAGCTTGCAGTTGCTTTCCTGAGCTTTTTGCCTGAACGGGATCACACTGCAGTATTTGTTTTATTATGCAGAAGTGGATTCATTTGAATAGAAATGCATTTTTCCACACCCTTTTCTATTTATAAAAGAGAAAGGGAAAAAAATAAAACCATACAGCTCGAAGAGGCTGATAGACAGAGCTGATCTTTGGCAGTTTGGATTCAGAAACAGTAATGCTGTGGAAAAAGCAATTCTAGAATTTAAAGCATATACTATATTTTTAACAAGCCTTCATTTTTCAAAGAAAATTGAAAATAAGTAGGTGGTTACCTTACTGGTTACTGTAATATTTCAGCCAGTGTGATTTGATGTAAAGTTGAAGGCACATAGACTCATACATCATTTATTAATCATTTCTTTTTCTGGATTCATTAGCAAATTTCCAGTAAGGAAAGTGCTAATAAGACAATAGTACAGTGATATACTGTTCCCTACTATCATATTGTCATCATGAAATCATAGCTAACAGGTAACTACAATTTCTTGAACTTTCTGACACAAGAGAAGAAAATGCTACGGAAGCTTCAGTCTTTCAATTTCATCCCTGTGTTGACTGTTACCTGTTGCTAATAAAAGTAGTGCCTATCCTATTTAGAGTGTTGCATAAGCCATTTTATATTCTTATACACAAGAGTGGTAGTAAGGGTTGTTTTAAATTTGTTGGGCAAACATACCATGAAATGCAACAAAAAGTAACTGAAAGACAATTGTGAATACTGCGCTTTTACTAAATACTCTATCAGATATGAAGTATGTTTAATTTATTTGTATATTTAAAAATTACTTGCTGAAATCTGATCTACAAGAAAAAGTAGTACATTGTCCTTTCTTATGTATTTTGTGTCTCAGCAGACTGCAAAGGATAGAACTAAATAAAGTAACAAAAGAATTGAAGTAAAAACTTTAAGGGTCAAATTGTGTTTTGATTAACAACACTTTAAGAGTCTAGAATCACTGCAGGCAACATCTGTTGCGTAAGAAAGTTAGTGAAAATCAGACCAAAACTGAGACAATAATTTAAATGCAGTTCTTCAAGCATCACATGCAGTAGTACCAAATTTATTGGCTGATTTACCATGCCATGTTTGTCTTCAGTTGTGATTGAATTTTTTCCTCTGTCATTTATGCTTTGTTCAGGTTGTGTGATAGACAGATGAGCATTACATGAATACTGAAATGAACATATGGATTATAGATGCATAAGTATAATTATGTTTTATATATGAATATATGAATTACTGGTATAGGAACACACTAAAAATAAGCATGGGAGAGGTTTTGGTGCAACTCACAGTTCCTATGTTAGACATGAAAGTTTGCAAGTATCTTGAGCTTTGTCAATTTATTAATAGCCTGGATACAACTATAAGCCTGCACTGATTGTAGATTAAATCAAGGATTGTCTTCATGAATGAGGGGAAGTTTGGGTCTGTGTTAATTCGAAATAAAACTAAGTTCCAGTTAAATAAACTACATGAGTTCAGCAAATGGCTGAATCTTTGTGGGATATCAAGTCAGTATCTTCTTTTTTTCTGTTGTTCTGACAACACAATACTTGAGGGTGTTTTGTTTTGGCGTTGGGATTTTTTTTTTGTCATTTTTTTCCTCTGGAGAATTCTGACAGCTATTTGCCCTCGTGAAGGGCAAACTCCTCTGATCAAACCTAAAATTGTAACCAGACACAGAGAAAGGAAGGTAACTTCTTGAAATATGAGAGCTGTTTTCAACTCCATGTAAAAACTTCTACCTAATGTTTTGAGGCTGTTAACTGTAAATATTCTCATTGGGCATTCTCTGGACTTAGCTAATGGAAGGTTTTAATGTTTCTGTACTGGAAAAAAATAAAAAATCTTTCATTTAAGGATGTTTCAGAGTCTTAGGATATCAAATGAGTAACTTTGGGTTTGGTGCACTTAAATCAGACCTTCTTTTCTGTTCTGTTTTCCTATGTCCACCATGCCTCCCTTTTACCCTTTTTTAACTCAATATGGTTGTTTCTTGTACTCTAAAGACCTCACCTTGCTGAGGCCTATAAAACAACCCAATGAAGCTCAATTGTATTTCTTTACATAGAACCCTATTTGGTTGAGAAGAATTTAAGTTTTCAATAATACTCTTACTTATGAAGAAATATTCATAGCACTGAGAGCAGATAAAATGCTTGCAAAGTTATGCAAATATTACACAGTGTAAGCACCTCAATTTTTATTTTGAATTTTGCTTTCAGATTGCTACTAAATAAATACATAAATAGATCAGTAATGACTACTAGTAAAAAAACTAAAAGCAAATAAAATTTTTATCTTAATAATAACTAGTTTCAAACATATACCTATAAATATTATATAGATACATTTCAAGGAACCTGACCAGCAGCACAGTTATACTTGGATCCTTAACATCAATTGATCTTGCAAGAAAAGCAAAATGCTGTTTCAAAGTAAGGTAAGAAAACTGTAATGAACCAAAACACCACTTTTATATAGAAACTGTCAATTTTATTGCATGTGTTTACATCCAGTACAAACAAGAATTTGAACAAAGGAGAAATGAATCAAAGGATAAACAACTTAGCGGACTGTTTTAAAAAACACATTCAAGATTCAGAATCACAGTGACATATGCTAGTTTATAAATATGCTAGGTGGAGGCAATGCCTTCTGATCTTCCACCAAATCAAGGGATCCCTGCTGAAGGGACAATAGCCACAGTGCCAAGTTACAACTGTGAAGGAAGTGACAGGATCACACAGCAGTACTTCTGGCCCTAGCAGAGGTCAGCAAACACAATCAGCATTGAGGGAAGAAGTTCAGCTTCATTTGCTTCTTGCACTTTAAATAGATGAATGCTCAAGAGGCATGCTACGTAAGATCTGTAACCAGTTCACCCTTTACCATATGGATTATAAGCTTTTCTCTTCTTTACAGGAAAAAAATATATGACAATATTTGGACACTTTTTGATACTGAACATGTGCTAAAATTTATTCAGAGTAATTTGTCTTAAGGAATAATTTTAAAGGAAAAAAGTGTGCAATTTTGAAATGGCAATTGTACTTTGTATATCTAACACTACAACAAAACACGTTATGACTATGTATTTTTATTAGGCGAATTTAATTTTCTGGCTTTATCTGTGTAACTAAGCTCATATTTTGCCTTTTATAACCCAATAAATTCTTTCTCCAGCAGAACAAGACAGGTACCTTTGAAAAATAATTAAATAATATAACTAAATTATGATTTTTTTAAAAAGTGATCAGGAGAAAGCAGAGTCTGATTCAGCAGTGTTGCAATTTTTTCCCTTAAAGCTTTTTAAGCTATGTATCTGATTTATCTAGCTTCAGTTCAAATTAATTTTCTTTTCTAGAAACCTTGTCCAGCTACACAAGCTAATGTGAAGACAGCTAGTATGTTATTATTGATTTTTTTTTGCTATCATTGGAAACTGCTATGTCTTTTCATTTAGCTTTCAAAGCATGTAGTATTTTGTTCTTTCTAGCTCCTTTTTTGGACCGTCAGCTCTATAGTTAAAAAAAAACACCAACAACAAAACCAAACCAAAAAAATCCCAAACAAAAACCTATGACACCTCCCCTTTACATTCCCTATATTTATCACTTTTACAATATTTTTCTTATTAAGATATCAGAATATTTAAATGTTAGGTAAGTCTCAGAATAGGTTTTTAAGGATAATGAGTCTAAGGGTCAAATTCTCACGAGCCTATTTATGTTAATCAAACCACAGCCTGCTAATAACTTACCTAGGCAGTGAGGGAGTTGGAAACAATCCATACAGAATCTATTCCTCCCCTTTTTGACCCCTATGAGCTAATACTAAAGCACAATTTTACCTTCCTCCCTACTATCAATCAGCTAAATAGTCTTTACTATTTTATTACTGAAGTCTTCAGATGCCCCAGTGAAGATAGGAGTATTATCTTTCCTGGTCCGTGTCTTTATAAACAATTCCATGTTCATGTTTCATTTGAGAGACACATTGTCTCTCTTTTTATTAAGTAATGACAGTAATTGCTTTTACACTAGACGAAAATGAAAGAAAAGTTGCCAGTATCTGAAGCAGACCTCAATTCTCCCTTCCTTGACTTCACCAGTCAGCATCTTTTCTTTACTAGAAGTCAAAACGAACATACAGTTCTTCCTATTATTATTTATGCTTTACTCTGATGTTCTTTGGGCTGACACTCATTCAGATTCTTACATATATTGCCATTGATGCAGCCACATCTAAAAGGATAAAGATTTTTGTCTGGGAATGCTCAGGATGCTTATGTCAATTAAACTTACAGTGCCATGAGTTTTTCAATGACTCTCTCCTACATATAAAATAGATAAAACAGAGATAGTTTTTACAGGACGGTACAAATGAAAGCTCTGTGGGATAAAGGATATCAAATGACAACATTGTCTGAGACCTGCTTTTCCTCATCAAAGTAAGAAGACGAAAGTTGTCACTTTACTCAGCAGAAAGAAACAGTTCTAAAGAATGATTCATCTCATCTTAATACAGATGTCTGGCTTACTGGCTCTGTGAAAATGTTCGTTTCTCTCCATTGACAATAAAGTATGATCGATGTTGTAAGCTCAGATTTGGGTGTCTATGCTATAGAAATACAAAGAGATTAAATTAATTTTACATCAAAGTGTTCTTCTCATTCCAAGTGTTCATTTATGGATGTTTTTATCTTTATTTCCTTAAAAATGTCCCAGCATATATAAGGCATACACAGGACTGCACTTATGATTAACTAATTAACTTGTTGAATTTTGCACTTAGTCTTTTGGTCAGGTACATTTCTTCTGGTTAATGGCCTCATCCTCTGTGCATTATTTGTTTTTAATTATTTTTATAAAATTTCCTAGTGAAAGTCTAGATAAATGTATAATTACGCTTATTGTTACATGCAACTTTTTCTTTTCTGCTACTTCTAGCATCATTTCTCAAGAAACTCAGGCATCAATATTATTTCTTTTTCCTCTCAGCTAGAATATTAAGGGCTTAATTCAATTGCCTAAACACAGACTATTGTTTTTTGAAACAATCCCAGGGGATGAAAAGTATAGTATAGCATCTACAGGGGAATCATACTTTCTGGAAAGGCACTGAAAGTCAAGATAGGCTAGGGCAGCTGTCATGACATTAATTGTTCATCTCATGAATTGAACTGAACTCTGTCTGTTAGCTCAGTGGCTTCATGGCTATCTGAATTCTGGTCTGCATTCTTTTCAGGTAAGCTGATTAGATTAGAAATGCTGCATTTATTCTTAATTTTCTTTCTATAAATAAAAAATGTGGAATACTATTTGACGTTCTCCATCAATCTGGTTTCTACAGACTCGATATATATCTGTAATATATCTGCTATAGGAGATAAAATTCCATTTTTAATTAAGAAACCTTAATCAGGGTATCTATATCACTACATATTGAAATTATAAGATGACATTATGGTCAATAATCAGCTCAGTTCACTGCCCACATATTTCTATCCATTGGTATTTGAGTTGTAAGAATACTTTAGCTAGCATGTATCTGACATTTTAGAGTGGTGTAGGGTTCCTATAGATTCTTTGTCATTCATGGAGTCTTCTCAGTTATCTTTGGAAGTCTCAAATTAGTGCTAAAGAGCTATATTTAGGTAATTGAATCAAGCCCCAAGCTGAATTTCATTCTAGGCTCCATTGGCAATCATGAAAGCTCCAACACTTAGTCTGCATTACACAGACACATAGAAAGCTAAAAACGGGTGTTTGGAGCTCAGGCCCAGCCTTTATTTCATTATGATTTTCTTTGCCAGAGTTTGTATCAGATGCTGGAGTTTTACACACCCGGGCTAGCTCACTAGCACCTACAGATGGAGATAGAAATACACTGAAGACAAGAAAGACCACCAAAAAAAAAGCATCAATAACGTATGTTTACAGTTTCCTTTCTCAACACTTATGTTCAGGATCACTGCAAAATAGAAGAGCTGACACCCCTCTCAACTTCACTATGAAAACTATAGCACTGCTTCATATAAACTTAAACAGCGTTTTCTTGTTTGAGTTTGAATTTTTCTACTCCTTTGACGTGAGCAAACCCAAAACACACCAAAACCATATGTGCCCAAGAGAAAGCCAGACCAAGCCTGGATCCGCTTAAGCACTGTTTTCCTATTTATCACTACACTGTGAAGAGTCAGAACTACTCACCTCAGTCACTGGTGCAAGGTCCTACAACAGTTAGAGCAGACAAAGGAGCCCCACATTACTGAGGGTCCAGTTTGAACTCAGGAGCATGGCACTGTAAGTATTTTTACTATAATTAAAGTACCTGTTTAACTTACACCAATCTAAGATATCATTTTACCTCATTTTGAGTATGTTTCATGATTCATAAGATTATTTCCCCAAACAGTGATTTTTTTCCTCAAGCACCACTCATCTGCTAAATCCCCTTGGGCCATAGATCAATATTGAAAACCTGGACAAATACTGAGGTGAACAAGTCATTCCCTCGTTGTATCTCCCTCTCTCTGTCCATAAAGTGAGGAGTATGAAATCAACCTTTTTGCAGAGAGATCCAAGATTGACTAATAAAAGCAGTATCAAAAAGGTAGTTATTATTACTATTATTTAAAAATATTGAGAAGTTTTCTTCCTTTTGGATGGCAAATGTTGATTTGTAGGCACCCCTGTGGTGCTTTTCAGAATTGTTTAACAGTGGGTGAGATTTTCAAACGTACTCAACTCAGATCTAAGTACAGTTTTATTCAGGTCAATGGAAAAAGTTCCACAAACTACTATTCTTGTTCTTTAAGCATTACTGCTGAAGTTGGAAGAAAAAAAGTTGAATAGCAAAGTCCAGCCACAGAGTCAACTTCATTGTGGGCAAACTTAAATGCCTCTATGCAAACACATGTAGCATGGGGTATAAACAAAAGGAGTTAGAGACATGTGCATACCTGCAGGGCTGGCTATGATCTTATTGTCATCATGGAGATGTGGTGAGATGGCTCCTGTGACTGGAGTCTTGAGATGGAAGTGTACAGGCTAGGTAGGAAGGTCAGGCAGGGGAGACAAGGAGGGGGTGGCGCCCTCTATGTCAATGACCAATTAGAGTTCATGGAGCTCCACTTGGGGATGGATGAGGAGCTGACCTAGACCTTATTTGTCAGGATTAAAGGGAGGGAAGGGACAGGGAAACTCCCCCTCAAGGGAACTTTCAAGCACCCTTATATCTGTTGGAGGGACAACAGAGTAGGACATAAATAAACCAGGAGCTTCCTGGAGTGCGTAGATGATGATTTACTTTCCCAAGTGATAAAGGAGTCAACAGTGAGAGGTGCCATGCTGGACCTCGTTCTCAACAACAAGGAGGGGCTGGTGGGGAATGTGAAGCTCAAGGGCAGCCTCGGCTGCAGTGATCGTGCATCAAAAGAATTGTGACCAGCAGGTCAAGGGCAGAGATTCCCTCTACTCCACTCTCATGAGACCTCACCTGGAGTACTGTGTTCAGCTCTGGGGTCCCCAGTACAGAAAAGACATGGATCTGTTGGAAAGAGTCCAGAGGAGATCCACAAAGTTGATCAGAGGGCTGGAGCACCTCTCCTATGAAGACAGGCTGAGAGAGTTGGGCTTGTTCAGCCTGGAGAACAGAAGGCTCTGGAGAGACCTTATAGCAGCATGTCAGAACCCAAAGGAGGCCTGCAGGAAAGCTGGAGAGGGACCGTTTACAATGGCATGGAGTGATAGGACAAGGAGTAATGAGTTTAAACTGAAGGACGGTAGATTTAGATTATCTATTAAGAAGAAATTCTTCACTGTGAGGGTGGTGAGGCCCTGGAACAGGTTGCCCAGAGAAGCTGTGGAGGCCCCATCCCTGGAAGTGTTCAATGCCAGGTTGGATGAGACTTTGGGCAACCTGGTCTAGTGGAGGGGGGTTGGACCTAGATGACCTTTAAGGTCTCTTCTAACCCAGGACATTCTATTATTCTATGGTTACATGATTCTATGAAAGGACCAGAAAAATATCTCATGCTTTTATACACAATTGCTATACAAAAATGTACTTTTAAAAAAATAAACATTAAATGAACAAATTTAACAGCTGAAAACAAAGAGAAAAGTCAATTTTCTAATATTTCAAATAATCAGCTCTATAAATATAGCCAAAACTCTATAAATATATTGCATCTGGAAATAAAGATGTAGAACTAAAGCTTAATAATTCAGTTATTGACCACACTGAAGCAGATAGGGGTGATCTTCTGTCTTCCATACCTTGATTTATTGTGTTATTAGAGTGAACCTCAAATTTGTGCATATTGTTGTAATGTTTCTGGACACTAGATCCGCTTCATGAGCTTCCTGGAGAACAGTATGTATTTGGATTCACAGGAAAAAAAAAGTGTATCTGTCATTTTGCGGAGGTTTTTGTTCCAATTAGCTTAAATAGCTTGTGAGTACACCAACATGTATACATATGCACTTGTTATACACTAGATGAGCCCAGATGTTATGAGACTTACAAGAAAATGGAAAAAATAATAAAAATAAGATAGATGAGAGAAGGGATAGTAATGGGAATTAAATGGTCCAAGTTCCAGCAGAGGCAAAACTATGGTTAATTTAAACATAGGCATTTATAAAAAGGATAAAGTAATATAATAAGGAGAAAATTACCTAACAAAATAATTAGGATGACAATGCTAATTGTGTCTGAGTACAAAATATGCTGCTATCTAGTATCATAGAAAAAAATGTACCCAAAAAATAACATCAGAATATTGTGCTTGAAAATATAACGCTTTCCCGTTTTTACCATATTTACCACCATCCCCCACAAAGGTGAATGGTGTCCTCATTACCATTTGTAATGTTCCTGTTAAGAAGAGGCAGTATTAGACATATTAATGTGTTTGGTTCTCCTTTAATTTATGATTCTCTCCCCACTTTAATGAGATCTGCTCTACAGCCCATAAAATAATTGTTATGGTAAACTGACTTTTTAAAATTAGCTACACACCAGTTGGTCCAGAAACCTATTCCTCTGGACTATTCATGCACAAAATACCTTTGTGTGAAGCTCTTTCCAAATGTGTAATGACTGGAGTAAGTCCAGAAGTTTGCCTGCAGAGTCTCTCTGCATGATTGCCATTGCAAGCAGTCTTATAGTTTCTTTTCCCAACAAAGTTATGGTCAGGGTTACTGCAGTGTAGAAATGCTGATACTGCTTTTAAGCTAACAGTGAAAACCGTAGTGCTTCTTCATAAAAAATTAAAACAGTTTCCTATTAGAAAAAAGAGCTATTCTAAAGTCCCCATTCTACACTGCCAGGTCACACCTTTCTGTCACAGAATCTTCACAAGAAATCTCAGAAGGGAGAAAAATTATCAGATTTCCTGATTCAATCTACGGTCTCATTAAGTTACTACAGTGTGATACAGCATTGCTGTTTGCCCCCCAGACCATGTGTCCCACTGAGGCAGTTATTCTATCCCAATGATTTCCTGCTGGGAGCACCAGTTTAGGTCACAAACACTGTTTACTAACAATAGTTTCTAATCAACCCTAGGAAAAAGTATTTTATGTTCCCAGAAAATAGCATATCAGAAAAAATATCTCCCAAACCTAAGGCAACTGAGCTATATCAAAATTTAGGTGCTATATAAAACAGAGATATTGAAGAAAGTTTAATGGTCAAGGCATGCCGATGGGCAAGCTTCATCAGCTATAAATACCATATAAAACTGTGTGTATGCAGTTCTGTTGTCACTTGTCAAAATATGAATATTTCTCTATGTGAGAAGTGGAACAAAAGCATAATGGAGAGCTGCTTTTGTGTCCCAGTAAAGGAGACAGAAATTTCTTTCCACTGAGGCTCACAGTTTTCTTGCTTAACCAGTTTCTTAAGCTGGTGCAATTTTCAGTTAGACAATTTTTGTTTCTGTGAAGCTGTTTCTCTCCAAAAGAGCATAAGGTTAAAATCAGACCAAAACGCTTTTCAGAAGTGAAAGTGTTAAAAAATGTATTCACTACTTAGAGAAAAGGGGGTGGGGGGAAGAAAAAAAAAAGAAACACATACAAAAAACTCTATCATGGCAAAATAAACAATAAGTCATTTGGAAATGCTCTCACAAAAAGATGAAGATTAACCAACTGCCATAGCAAAAGCCCTAGAGAAACCTGCAGTTGTTAAATGAAATATTCAGCAAACAGGGAAAAAAAAAATAAATAAATAAAGAAAGCACTGTAAGATAACCCGAATTGTCAATAAACATAAACATGCAGCAGTCTTACCCAACAAGACACAAATCACATCACTAAACCTCTAGAAACATGATGCAATGACAGTAATCTATCATCATACTTTTAAAAACTGCCTTAAAAATGAAACTCAAATGAGTCAGGATTTTTATCATCCTCAGGCAATGACAGAATTGGAAAAAAATGAGACATTTGAAATTCTTCTTATTTGAATTGCCTGAGCCTTGAAAGCTGTTTAAATGTATAGAGTATCTGCCTTCTCTGAAAATTTTAATGTCAAAAAACCAGCCTATCTTCAATCCACTCAAAAAGTCAATTGAGATATGTAAAATATATTAAATATTCAACTGTAAGCAAACATAATTTTAACTCATTTAAATTGGAGGTGCTCCTTCCTCTCTGAGGCAAGTAACATCTCTTCATTTAGTGTAAAACTGGCTGATCCACCAAGACTACTGCATAGTCAATCAGCAGAAGTTTAGTTCCAGATGTGCTGACTAGATGATCCTTGAGGTCACTTCCAACCTTAATGATTCTATTCTATTCTATTCTATTCTATTCTATTCTATTCTATTCTATTCTATTCTATCTTTTGCTCTGTAGGTCTGTCATAATGGATATAAGAAGAAGCCTTAGGGAAAAACAGAATCAATCTCTGAAGGATTAAGCTTCACTATCTCCCTTCCTCATGAAACAACTGTTTCATTTTCCAAGGGAGCAATGTTTTTGGTTTCTGGAGAGAAAAAAAAAAGAAAAAAGAAAGTAATGACCTTGATATCTGCACTTTGTATTATTGGATAAATATGCACAATCCATCTATAGTAAGTTTACTGTAATACTAGCAAAGTAACTAGAAGCGAAGTTATAGGAATTTGTGACATAGCTGCGTTAGCAGTGCTAGAGTGATTGTGACTTTTGAACAGCTATGCTGAATTTTAACTCTAAAAACTTAATCCTTGCTCTAAAACAGAAGCTTAGAAAATGTCACTTAAAGAATTTTGGAGAGCAGAGTCAGTCATAATACCCCAAAGCACTATCAGCTAAACCTTTGCTTATGTCTACACAGACATGTCATTTAGTGGTTAAGCTCTGGCTTTTCCTTGACACAGATCAAGCATCAGAAATGTATTTCTTAAACCTATGTAGATGACTTGTGATATTCTGCAGTTAACAGTCAGTTCACCTGCAGCTCATTGTATTTATGCTGCAAATTTCTGTCACATCCTCTGAGGAGATTTTAAATGTAGAAACAAAAAAAGTATGTACACAGAAATTTAGAATTAATAAATCCTTAGAGAGAAAAACAGACTTGATGCATACTTAGAGGAAGGATTTCAATTCATTTGAAATATTTCTATTTGGAAGTCCATTCACTCACTGCTGGGTTTGGTCCTAGGAGGATGGATGGGAAAGGAAGAGAAATTTTATTTACAAACACTGTTATTCATTACTTATGAGAAACAGACTCACCACTGTATAATAGCAATATTTAATTGAGAGTAGAATACAGAGCATAGAACTTAATTTTGTTTGTGTAGCCACAAAAAGAGAAAAAACCTGAAAGTTGATGTGGTCTCTGCTGGAGTAAGCAGTTAATGATTTATTTTATTTTTAAGGAAGCATGTTTTTTCTTCTTTCCTTCTGTCAACTCACTTTAAATTTTACAGAGAGTACAAAGTGAGTCAAATGTTTCTAGCCATGTCAACAAAATAATAAAGACAAACTAGTATTTACGCTTCCTTCAGGGTTTCAAGACGCCATTTATGGACTTTCTATGAAGCCTTTAAGGATATGTGATTAGGATGAGGATTAAAGGCTATTGTGGATAATGTGCTGTTTAGGAGGTAAAACCTCAGAGGGGGAAAAAATGATTCATTGTCAGACTGGAAATAGGCTTACACTGGGCATTATTAGCACTAGCATTATTTACTAGTCTGAACAAGATGGTAAACAGCCTGATGCCCACATCTGAGAAATGCATGCAGACTGTTAAGAATATAGTACAGTCATATTCAAGGAAAGAACCAGAAGCAATATACTATCTTTCAAAGGAACTAGTTGTAAGTGAAAAAAAGTAGAAAACTAATTGATCTCATATACTTCTTAAGTCAATTCAATAAAATACATTGAGTTGTATGTTTATATCCTCAGAGAAGAACAGAAAAGACAAGAACTTCAATGGAAGCTAATAAATTTACACAAATGAGGAGGAGATTCAGTGAACAAAAGATATGTTACGGGCAAAATACATCATAACGAATAATTTGAGTTGAATTACTCATATATGTTTCTGGGTTCTAAATTAGCTGTAGTTTCTGACACTAAACACATGAGAAGCTTACTGGAAACATATGTCCAGTTTGTAATTTAGAATTTATTTTTTTAAAGAAAGAAATCTTAAAATGGAATAGAAAATATTATCATAGAATGATAGAATATCCTGAGTTGGAAGGGACCTATAAGGATCATCGATTCCAACTCCTGGCTCCACACAGGACCAGCCCAATCAGAGCAGATGACTGAGAGCATGTCCAGATGCTTCTTGAACTCAGACAAGCTCAATGATGTGACCATTTCCCTGGGGAGCCTATTCCAGTGCCCGACCACCCTCTCCGTGAAGAACCTTTTCCTGATCTCCAACCTAAACGTCCCTTGTCGAAGCTTCATGCTATTCCCTTGAGTTCTATTGCTGGTCACCAGAGGGAGGAGATCAGCACCTGTCCCTTCGCTCCCCCTTGTGAGGAAGAGGTAGGTTGCGATGCAGTCTCCCCTCTGTCTCTTCTCCAGGCTGAACAAGCCAAGGGACTTCAGCCTCTCCTCATGTGTCTTCCCCTCTAGACCCTTCACCATCTGTGTTGCACTCCTCTGGACAATCTTGAATAGCTTTATGTCCTTTTTGTACTGTGGCACCCAAAACTGCACACAGTACTCAGGTGAGGCCACACCAGTGCAGCATAGAGTGGGACAATCCCTTCCCTAGATTGGCTGGCAATGTCATGCTTGATGCACCCCAGGATACAGTTGGCCTTCCTGGCAGACTGGGCTCACTGTTGACTCATGTTCAACCTGCTGTCGACCATGACCCCCAAGTCCCTTTTAGCATGGCTGCTCTCCGCCCTCTCATAGCCCACTCTGTATGTACAGCCAGAGTTGCCCCTTTCCAGGTGCAGAATCCGGCACTTGCTCTTGTTAAACTTCATGTGGTTGGCGATTGCCCAGTTCTCTAATCTGTCCAGATCTCTCTGCAAGGCCTCTCCACCCTCAACGGAATCAATAGCTCCCCCCCAATTTAGTATCATCCACAAACTTGCTCAGAATGTCTTCCAGTCCTACATTCAAGTCATTTATGAAAACATTAAAAAGAACTGGCCCCAAAATAGAGCCCTGGGGCACCCCACTAGTTACTGGCCACCAGCCTGGGGTAACCCCATTTGCCATCACTCTTTGGGCCAAATCCGTCAGCCAGTTGCTCACCCAAAGCGTTATGTTTTTGTCTAACTGTTTGCTGGACATTATATCCAGAAGGTTACTGTGAGTGACAGTATCGAAAGCTTTACTGAAATCCAAAAAAAGAACATCAGCTGGCTTCCCTTGGACAGCTAGATGGGTGACCTTGTCATAAAAGGAAACTAAGTTTGATAAACAGAACCTTCCTCTCACGAACCTGTGTTGGCTGTGACCAATGACTGTAACTCCCAGCATAATTTTCTCCATAATTTCACCAGGCACTGAAGTGAGACTGACAGGCCTGTCAGTACCAGGGTCTTCTTTCTTGCCCTTGTTGGAATTTGAAACAAAGTTTGGTAGCTTCCAGCTAAGTGGGACCTCTCCAGATTGCCAAGAAGAACAATTGAGAGAGGTCTCGCAATGACATCTGCCAGCTCTCTGAGCACTCTGGGTTGAATCCCATTGGGCCCCATGGACTCCTATGCATCCAGGTGAAGTAGCAAGTCCTACACAAGTTCAGGGTTGGCTGAGAGTTTATCATTACTACAGTCACGGTCCTCCAAAGAGGGGCATCTAGCATCCCAGAGCCCATCATCGGTGTTGAAGACAGAAGTGAAAAAGACATTAAATGTCTCTTCTCACAAACGAAAAAGTACTGTGGAAGCAGTATGTGATTTAACAGTGCCATCAGGTAAACCGTCAGTGAGCTCTTACCATCCACAATCATATACATTACAATCAGGGGGAAAAAAAGAAGAAAAATAGTCCAGAAGAAGACAACACATCTACCCAGAAGACGTTTTCCATATTAGAAATATAAAAGTCTAGCACTGTATAGTTTGTAATGGACCTGAAGGAAAAGGGTACCTTCTATACCAGTAATTAATTAGTATGGAGTAATTTGAAGTTGGGAGCTCTCTTTTATTCTCTTCTATAAAAATAGATAAAGGAGAAATTCCATCATCCATAAATAATATTTAACCTTTCATTCCAGCAGGCTATAGAAAGGCAGGGACAGAGTTTCCAGACTTTTTTTTCTCCTTTTGTTTTCAGAATGGTGGGTCCACAGAAAAGCTCACTGAAGAATTGAGGCAAAAGTAACTGACCTTCATCCATCTGGTTGACAGAGGGATTACCACATCTGCGACCTTAAAGCCAGACAGTGACAATGACATCAAGGTTTTGAAGCCTAGCCCCATGCAATCTTGAGATTTTACTGGTTGATCTTTCCTTGAAGGCAAGGGAATGGAAGGCAGGCAGCTGTTGAGATGGAATATTCCCTTTATGTTATAAGTGTTCTCCATAGACAAAGCAAAGAGGAGAAATCTGATAAGTTAGCAGATGTGGTGGTGGGGGGGTTGTTTGTTTTAAAATTTTCCTTTTCTTTATTGTCCTGAGCAGTATGAACATGAGAGATAAGCTCTAGAACCATAGTTATATATCGCATTTGTTACATATACGCAGATGTCCTCTGTCAGCATCAGCCTGCTTGTTTATCTATACACTAAAATTCATAAGACATTTAACTCCCTGCTGCCTGCTGTGACCAAAGTCTGGCCCTTACGTGAGGGACGTTGAAGTTTATAATAATAAATAAGAAATACAAGCCCAATGCACCTGTTAAGTACTGACATAGATATAGAAAGTAGGTAAGTGGAATACTTTCTGTTTTAAACAATGGAAACTAGAATAAAAAAATCCCAAACAAACCTTTAGAAGAAAACAATAATATTTTCTCCCCTCCATGCTCTACTATTTTCTTTTTTTTCCTAAAACATCCAAGAAAAAACACAACTGTTTGTACTGCACCATGAGTTTCAGGATGCAGACTACTTTGAGGTCAAATAGCAGCTCAATGTTAAATGGTAGATTACATTAAGGGTCTATAAAGCAGCACTGTTATCCGATTTGCTGAATGGTTTGAAGACATGAACTAGTTATGACATATATGACTCCTAGACAAATGTCATCTGCACCATCTGTGGACCATATTGTGCATCAGATGGCAGGATAAAATTTGCAATAAGAAAGTTTCAGAGCAGAGCTATGTTCCAGGGACTGTAGCCACGGTCATCATCGAACAGCTGCACTGGACTGGTCACACATCTAGGATAGAAGACACTGGCATCGTGCAGCAGCTGGTGTGCTGTGGACTAGAAGAAGCAGCATACAGCCAGGACAGACAGATGAACCACTTCAAGGATGCACCGAAATACAACTTCAAGCAAGAAAAATTGCTAAGACATCAGATTAGTAGTGTTGGTACAATACAGCTCAGGTTGAAAAGACTCAGTTGAATCTAGACTTACTAGCAGAAGCATGCATGGTCTTGCCAACCTGGTGCAACGGCAGAGGTTTCCAGTTAATAAGTCATTACTGTTCCCTGCTAACCTCTGTGCTGGTTTCCTCACAGAGTGCAGGTGAGGGAGGCTAAAATGGCTGGATCTGGTTCCCCTATCAAGACAGAATGCAAATCTGAACTTGGCAACTCAGGCATTTCTGATGCTCGTGATTCTGCGCATATGAGTAGAAGTATTGCATCCATAGTAAAGAAAGGAGACATCAAAGGGAAAAAAAATCAACAGAAACCCTTAGGACTAAACACAAAACCAATGGGTAAAAGGCATCCCAGAAATGCACAATGTTTAATTTGGGGTTTTGTCAGTTGTGGTGGTTTTGTTGTTTGCTTTTTTCTTTTCCACTCTTTACAATATTTCATGACAATGCCATGAGAGCTATTGTCTTCACTCCTGAAGGACAATGTAGCATGAATAATGTGGTAAATGTCAAAGAAAGGATTCTTTTGTGAAAACCACCTAATAAGCATTTTCTCACACTTAAGTTGATGAGAAACTCAGTCTTAAGTGCTTGCATTAATTGCAGTTGAAGCAACAGAAGTTAAATGTTTAGATACTAATTTCAAAGCCTCACTAATTAACAAAATTACTTTCAAAGTTTGTCTTTAAATAGTCAAATGAATGAATTAGTTCACAGATTTTTTTTGATTTCTAAGTGATGATAGAAAAGGCTTAAATATCTTCAATAGATTTGAGATCAGACTTTCAATATTTCTGAATTCCTGGAACTAAATTATATGTTCATGTATGCCTTTGTACTGGGTCAGGCTGAGCTGGAGTTAATTTCCCCGTAACAGCCCTCACAGTGCTGTGCATTGGTAGCAGCGAGGTGCTGATAACACACCAGTGTTTTGGCTACTGCCGAGCAGTGCTGGCACACATCAAGGCTGTGTCTCCAACCCTCCTTCCACCCCCTCAGCAGTAGGCTGGGGGTGGGCAAGATCCTGGGAGGGGACACAGCCAGGACAGCTGACCCACACTGATCCAAGGGATATTCCATACCATACGTTGTCTGCTCAGCAGCAGGAAGCTGAGAGAGAGGGAGAGGAACGGGGGGAATTCGGGTGGGTTTTTTTCAACATTTTGTCTTCTGGGGCAACCACTAAGCTTTCTGAAGCCCTGCTTCCCAGGAAGTGGCCGGACATCACCTGCTAATGGGAAGTAGAGAATAATCTTTTGTCTTTTCTTGTTTAGCTTCCACGCATGGTCTTGCTTTTGATATATTAAAACTGCCTTTATCTAAACCCATGATTTTGGAGTTGGTTTTCCATCTTATTTTTTTTTTCTCCCCTGTCTGCCCTGCTGAGGAGGGAAGTGATAGAGCAGCTTGGTGGACACCTGGCGTTTAGCCAATGTTAAACCACTGCAGTCCTCAGTGGCAGTCTGAATTTCCAGTAAAACTCTTCAATCTACTCAGTAAAATAAAATGGTTCTACGGCATTTTAATAGCATTCCACTCAAATTAGCGAGAACAGGAATAAATATATTGTCTCTTTTCACTATATGTTATTTATTTATTTACTTATCCTTACATTTTGGCTTTGAAATTCTCATTGTGAAATTAAATTATCAGAGGTTGGTAATCAGATAGGGAAAAAATTTGTCCCATGACTAAGTAAAATAAAATAAAATAAATACAAATCAAAGAAAAATTCCAACTTATTTTTCTTTGAAAATAGTGGTCACAATAGGTGTGGCTTACCTGACTAAAAGTAGATGTCCTTCAGGGTTGTAGGTGTCCTAGTCCTCATCAGAGTTACAGCAACTGTTTCTTCCCTACATCTGCACACACACACTAAAACCCAATAATATCTATAATCAGAAGGCATCTGCAGTTAGACACTGAGATTTAGAAAACATTAACATCTGCAATTCAGCCTTCTCACGTATATTACAATCAACATCCAAATTCAAGATGTATTCATAGTATGGTCTTACTGGCTACATACTCATTACTTCAGTTTTGCCCAGACTGTGAGTACCAATCAACACTGCCCAGAATAGAACCTTTGAGGAGACACCCAGGTTCTGTTCTTACTCAGTTTGCAACCATACATGCCTATTCTGATATCTGAATTATAGTGATATTTTAAGGACTTTAACAAACAGAACATGAGGTTTGGGGGAAGTGGAGTTGACTGACACAGAAGAGGTACAGATTACATGGAGATTGCTTACAAATAATGGTAAGCTTTAATTGAAATTTGGGTTGAGTCTAGCAACATATGGCTAATGTTATTGATTAAACAGAAACTTGTGTGGGGATCTACAGTCAGACAGAGAAAGCTGGAGAAATAAATGAGGAGGTGCTGCTCATGATCAAGGGGGAGAGGCACGTTACAGTTCAGAGAGGTTATAAAAATGGTGATTTAAGTATATTAGAACCACCCTCATTGGTGGTTAGTGTGTTGGAGCACTGTTGCATTCAAGATATTCTGGCCTTCTCAGACTCCACAGAAACTCAGGAGTTTTGAGGAGAGCACTGAAGTCAAGAAATATTTCCATAAATGAAAGACTCCCAGCGTATTACCATCATCCTTCTAAGCTTGAGTTAGCACTACCATGATAATTCTAGCTCCTTCCAGCAAGGCTGCATTGCTGGGTCACCAAATAACCTGTCAAAAACCTGTCAAAGTTCTGGGGAAGAGCTTCACTTACAGTGTGTACAAAGCAGTCCACCTGCTCCATGGGTCTGACAGCCCAGAATTGCACTGCATATTCCTTCTTCTTTGCAGTTATTTCCCTGCTCTTCCCCACTTTTTTGAGGGGAAAGAGTAATAACATCTGTATCAACATTTACAAAATCTAGTACTACATCTCCTGTGTCACTTTTAATAGTCTCAGACATCATAGAAAGACATTCCCTAAGAAGACATTCACCCTGATCTTAGCTATGGCAAGCACAAACATCAAGTATAACATCTTTCTTTTCTCTTTTCCTTTTCTCTTTCCCTTTCTTTACAGACAGCTACACTCATGCCGTCCTATCCTGGCTTTTTGTTTCTTTCAAAAACTCTCACAGTGAAAGCATAATTGTCTGGAAGTGTATACCCTGTGACACTCTTAAAAAGCATGATTTCCCCCTCAAAATATGGAGGTACTGCCTGCACTGATGTAAAAGTAATCTATAGCAAGTCTTGAAGCAAGTCAACATCATCTTTGGGATATACTTCATTGCACAGAACTTTGAATTCATGGACAGTCTAGGATGCCTGAGGGTCTAAAGGAGGAAAAAGAGTGGTCTTTCCACCAATGTTATAAAGACTTAGAGAGAAGGGGGTCCTGCAGGATTAAGAGGCTTATAATTTCCTGAAATGTGTCACTAACCCCAGATATCTTAGGAGATTTTGCAGTGGAGCAAAGGTACGTAGTGTCAGTGAGAGATGATGAGAACATTTACATCCATCTTGCAGCCAGAAGGCTGAAATGCTACTAGAATCAGACTGTGAACAAGCAGGCAGATCATATCAGAAGAAAGATGTGCTTATATCATACATGAGCAGAAATTACAGATGGTAAAGAAATATATTTCACATCTGAGGAAATCTCTCAGGTAAAATTCCACCCCCCAGTGACAGTATAAGAACTCCTCATGGAAGCAGAGTGCTCTAGCTGGAGGAACACACACCAGTTTGCACTCCTATGCTCATCCTAGTTTTTTGATAGGGGTCAGCTGCCACCAGTAATAGCAGTAGAGGTGCTGAGAGGTGCCTCAGTAGTGGGAGTCTAGAGATGTCCCTTTGGCACGGCTGTGCTGATGTTCAAGGATGGGCTAGAAGAAGCCAGAGGAGGTCCTACCGCATGTGACACATTGCCAACTACAGTACAGCCCTCTGTAGTAGGAGCTCATGTAGTGACCTTGTTGTAGGCTTCCCATATGGGTATTAATATAACACCTCTAGCTAATGTTAAAGAAAATTGTAGGTAGTTCTTGCTTCCCATACTGCCGGTGCTTGTTCCTAGATAGGGCTAAAAAGCATGCTGAGGGCACTCTTACTCAGTTCATAGTGCTCAGCCTGATCTTCAGAATCCCTGCTGCCTGGAAGGCAAATGTTGTGATTAAGCTTTCACCATTCTCTGCTTCTTAGGAAGAGATGAAGATGTCCCCATTCACTTGCAATTCAGGCTCTCATGCTTTATTTTGAGGATAAGAATCTTATTGATTTTAGGCAGTGAACATATCGATGAAGGCAGCATTTGTCTAAGTTCATGAGCAGCTTGTTGGATAGACACGTGTGAGGAAGTTATGTGCAGAGGCTTACTCTGTAAGCACCAAAGAAACTTTAAAACTGATGGAAGTCAACAATTCATTTTAGTGCTGATGGGAGATGGTCCTGCTGATGTACAGTTGGGTCCCGTGTGGTAGATCTGCATCTGCATGCTATAATACAGGCAGTCTGAATCTGTCTGTGTTAAGATCTTGTTCTCCTTTACTTCTCTATGTAAAGTAATTGTCGGTTACACAGCAGGATTACTTGGGGGCATATGAGTTTAAGGATTTTATGATGTCTTTGATTGACGTATCGTTTCATCCTTATTTAGTGTCATGACCGCTGACATGAAAACTGCTGCTTGAGCTAATCCGTCTCCCACTGAAATCACAGGGAGTTTTTAATACAGGGACCTTTGCAAAGTAAAGACATGTTCAAAGAAAAAAAAAAAAAAAAGTAGTGTTTCACAAAATTTCACAAATTCCTCTCTAGACAGAACTGCCAGCTACTTCCTTTTGGCAAAGTACCAGCTCCACAACCTCAGGATCTGATCAGCTGCTGCCTATCACACACACACACAGACACACACACAAAAAGAAAAAAAAAAAAAGAGGCAAATGCAAGAGAAGGACAATGAATTCAGAATAGCTCCTCTGTGCCCATGACCTATTGTCATGTTTATTCTAGCATAATCACAACGTCATGAACATTCAAAATACAAAAAAAAAATTGTCACAAATGGCAGCTTTAGGTATTCAACAGATTCAGCAGCAATGAGTCCATAGTAAAGCCAGCCAGGCTGTTGGAAACTAGTCAGGAAATAATATTTTGGTAACTGCATGTTGTGAAAAATGCAATTTCATTCTTGTTTCTGTTTGTTTTCACTTTTAATGCTTCTTTTGGTTGGCAGTTGGTTTATTTGTTGGTTCAAATACTCAGAAGCATCAATGGGTTTTAAACTGAATTTTGGTATGTTTGGAAATGTACAGAGAGACCTCTGCACAATGAGACCTCATTAAATCAGTAGTATCCCTTTTGAAATCACCCATGTCTACTCCTAGTGCTAATGTAGTTGAATTAGTAACTATGCAATTGTTGATGACTAAAGAATTAGCGTGTGACTGCAAGCTTATTATAAACAGTAATCATGCATTTGACATTCTAAAAATGCAGAGAAACTCAATTTCTTTGTACTTTCCCATACAAGAACCATATATTAACTGAATGTGTATTTGTGTAGAATTATTGCTTGTAAGTTTACTGAGTTTAGCCCTTAGCATGGTAATTGAACCATACATAGCAGGGCATTCAAAGAAAATGCAATATAACAATATACTTCCCTGCAGCTACGTGTTTTACAAAGAAAAAACATCTAAAAATCTTGAACATATCTTTCCCTCCTCCTTCCACAAAGTTTTCTTGTTGTTTGGGTTTTTTTGTTTGTTTGTTTTGGTGGGGGGCATTTTGTTTTGTTTTGTTTTTAACCAGAGGGTGTACATATTAGCGTCAATCTCTTACTGTTGTTCTGCTTTTAAGTTTTCATGTTTTCAATATTAGTGATAGGTAATTTGACATGGTAAAGTATCCAGAGACAGTTGTCAGCTGCAAAGTTTGGAATAGGTTCTGCACTCTGATTCTCCACAAAGCATAGAGCTAGTATGCCTAAACTTGGGAATAAAAGGTTTCTTTCTGGAAGTCTTCAAACATATGTTCACAATTTAGAGAACCTGAAGTTATTTTAAAAGGTTCTTCCACTATGCACCTAAAACTAAGTAGCCAGAGACCTAGATAAGTTTGTCTTCTCAAATCCATATATCCAGAGGCTCATCATGTTTTAAATCATTTTTGGAATGAGGTTTAGACCCGCCATGAGCTATAACTCTTCAGGACTTCATTCAGTGTGGTTCCTAAGGATGGAAACAGTGTGCTGCTGAATTGGTCAGCATCAGTAAGTAGATAGTTTTGGCTGAACAGATAGACCATTGTAAATTTTGTTTCTGTAACACAGTATAGGGGGTTTTGTGTGAATAAAACAATTGCTTTTATGTAGCTGCTTCCTTTTCTTTTTTCTTTTTCTCTTGGGTGTTTAACACCACATGGTGGACAGTAATTATGCATGATCTTTATCAATAATGTAGAAGCAACTTCCTATGGAAGACAGCTTAAGTGTCCTAGGAGGACAAGATCATGCAGTAAAAGCACAGGCCTATGTCATTCCCTGTGGTAAATAATACTGAAAAAAATCTAAAAAAAAAAATTTATAAAAAAAAATAATTCAGAATTACAAACATTGTAAACAGAACTCAAACTTTCTCTCTCCCAAACAAAAACAAAAGATAAGTCTGCATTATAAAAAATACAAGGTAATATATACTAACTTGAAGAAGTTAGAAGCTTTTTAACCAGTACTAGAGAAGGATATAATGCTTGTTACATAATGATTAAATGGTGACTTGCAATAGGAAAAAGTAAATAATTAATTTTTCTATTAACATGATATTGGATTTTTCAGTGGTTTTTTGTGACTAAAATTCTTTAATCTCACATTGAACTAATTTAAATATCAGATGAAAACACAAACATCTTCACAACCCAGAGCTTTCTGCAGGATGTTGCACATGAAAAGAGATCCACAAATCACTTTATGGCAGTAAACCTCTATCAGCTGTGCCCTTTTGCAGGTGTTGGGAGGTAAAAGTGTCTGAATTGTTTATCAGGAGTGTTATCCTTTGTGTAATGTCTTCCCTCCCCCCTCGCCTTTGCAATTTGGTAACATAATTTCTCATTTGTTTGGGTCTATAGATTATTTGTAAGTTATCTGTAGCTAATGATTTTATAAGCATTTTATATTGAAAGTTTATTAGTCAAACTCAGTGCTCAGTTTCTGAAATTGTGTAGTATTTTATCTGGTCTTTATACATATGTGGCAGGCAGAAAAGCAATGTTTCAAAAACATTTTAGTATTTCTTAGAAGGAATGTGAATACCAAATGAAAGAAATTCAACAGAAGGTACAGCCTTGCCATAATTCTGAGTATCCCTTTTTTACAAGAAAATTGCTAAATGTGCTGTGTGTACACAAACTTATTCAGACAGCAGTGTCGTTTCTTACAGTGTTATGGAGCTATGAAGATGCAGGATGCATTTCTAAGGGGTTTAATAGTTTTTCTTATCACATTTAAACTTAGTCCTTTCATTGCTGTTGTAGTTTACTTCGTCCCTAACACATACAGCCTTCTGCTATCCCCTCCCTTTCCTGTCCTTCTGCTTCACTCCCCCTTCTGTTCTCCACTGTGAAAGCGATTGTACTGGGTCAGGCTGAGCTGGAGTTAATTTCCCCGTAGCAGCCCTTACAGTGCTGTGCGTTGGTAGCAGCAAGGTGCTGATAACACACCAGTGTTTTGGCTGCTGCCGAGCAGTGCCGGCACACATCAAGGCTGTGTCTCCAACCCTTCTTCCACCCCCTCGGCAGTAGGCTGGGGGTGGGCAAGATCCTGGGAGGGGACACAGCCAGGACAGCTGACCCAGATTGGCCAAATGGATATTCCATACCAGATGACGTCTGCTCAGCAATGGGAAGCTGAGGGAGAGGGGGAGGAACGGAAGGCATTCGGTTTTTTCAGCATTTTGTCTTCCGGGGTAACCACTACGCTTTTGGAAGCCCTGCTTCCCAGGAAGTGGCCGGACATCGCCTGCTGATGGGAAGTAGAGAATAATATTTTGTTTTTCTTTGCTTTGCTTCCGCGCGCAGCCTTGCTTTTCGCTATATTAAAACTGCCTTTATCTAAACCCACGATTTTGGAGTTGTCTTTTCCATCTTATTTTTTCCCTCTCCCCTGTCTGCCCTGCTGAGGAGGGGAGTGATAGAGCGGCTTGGTGGACACCTGGCGTTTAGCCAAGGTGAAACCACTACAGCAATGAAGTCAACAGCCTTCTTTTCTGGTAGAACCCATGTGACAAGATGACAAAAATGTCTGCGTTGCTACAGGACCACACAGATTCCACTTTCAATTCTCTACCTGAAAGAAATAGGGGAAAATGCCTCTCTCTGTTCTAGGAAGGAAGTGGTTACAGGTAAATATAATATAGCAACAGATTCAGCTTTGAGGAGTGCGGGTAGGTGCTCAAGAGATGCGAGAAAAAGCAAACTGTTGGAGGGAACTTTAGGAAATGGCTGATGGAAATAGTGCCCATCTGGCATTCTGTATGTCTGTAATCAAGGGACTTAAAAGAACTGTTCAATTTGAGTAGGCACTAGGAATCCCTCAGCTGTCTCAGGTTCAGTCTACCACTTCACAACACTGCAGCACACACCTCTACAGAAAACATCCAAGGCAATAAGCTGGAGGAATAGGGAAGGAGAAGGGAAGGGAAGGAGAAGGGAAGGGAAGGG